>PVKP010007175.1:0-18302 GCA_004027715.1 Plecturocebus donacophilus
AAAAAAAAAAAAAAAAAAAAAAAAAAAAGTGGAATACATGTATTTTAAAATAGTTTACAATTTAGACCGGCCTTCTCTTTTGTTAATCTAAAGTACTTAGGTATTTTTTCCCCGTTTAGAAACTCTTGATTTGAAGCTAATATTTTTTCTTTATTGTGCCACATTTACTTTAATTATCCCTTCAAAAACCTATGTAGACAAAGGACAATACTTGTGTCTTAAATTATTCCTTACTGAAATTCAGACAAGAAGGTAATGTGGAGGATCAGGTCTCAGAAAAGAAAGGTTGTAAAACAGGGTATTGAAAAAGTTAAAATCATCTGAATATTAATAAATAATTTAATATCAGCAAAATTTTAAATTATCTGAGGAATTCTATTTTTCTTACTTATAGTATGTTAGATTTTTCATGATGTATTGTGGTAAGTGTGAATATGTGTATCTCTGTGTACATATAGACATAGAAGAGAGAAAGATCTAAACTATATTGCCTTTAAATTTCTCACTGGGACAAATTTCAGACATTATCTTTTTGTCTTGAACTGAGCCCAGTAATAACTCAATTATAATCCTAGACCATTTTTGGACATCTTGATACTCTTTTCTAAACTATAGTTATCATACTTTGAATGTGCAGTTATACATTTTGTTGTATGTATGTGTCTCTGTGTGTGTGTGTGCGTGCATGTGTGTGAGAGAGAGTAGTCTACCTGCCTGTCTAATGTTTAATATCTTCTCTCTTAGCAATCATCTTTCAAGTACAAAATCAAATGTCACTTCTTATTCAAAGTTTTCTTATCCCACTCCCAAACTAGATCAAGACTGCTAATTGTATATGCTTACACCACTCTGTAATTTTGTTTAAAGACTTTTTTAAAACCATATGAACAAGTGTGTATATTGACATGTTCACTGTTTCCTGCTTTTGACTCTATGTCCATGAGATAGTGACCCTTTCTGTCATTCTTGGCATGTATCAACAGGACGCATCACAATGAATGTTCATAAAGTGGGAAATGGGTTAATAACAAATCAATGCATGGATGAAAACATTGCAAGCTCTTGAGATTTGTTTCCTGGGTAATATTCCTTGAAATTACTACTAGAAAGGAGTTACACGAACTGTACAAGAGGTGACAATATGTTCACAAAATTGAATAAAGTGTCTACCCAAATAGACCTTATGATTTAGTGGGGAGATAGATGGTAACCAAAGAATTATGTAAATGAATATAAAATAACACTCTGATAACTGTATGATAATAAAATAGAGATTCATGATACTACAGTAGATAGTACTATGAAAATGTATACTAGCTTGATTTCTGCAAGTCAGGAAGAGATCAGTTCAGGCTTAAGAGTGTGGAAAGTTTAATTAGTTGAACATCAGTGGGGGTGCCGGGAAGAGAAATCATTACAGTGAGTTGGAATCGCATGCTCAAGAAAGATGGCATTGGTGTAAAAAACACACAGTTAACAGGGAACGATACCTGGAGCAGAGCAAAAACACAACAATGAAAGTTTAGGGTTGGAGAATAGGTAGAGGCAGCAAGATATGGCAACTGAACTTGAAGCTAATAGAAAAGGAACAGATCTATTTGGAGCAATGGATGCTCAAAATTGTAACTTATCTTTTGAAAAGATGACTGTCTTGGAAGAATGTCAGAGAAGAGGACAAGGAGAGATATAATTCAGAGAAGTAAGGAAGTTATTACATTATTCCAGGAAAGAGTTAATGCATTCATTTTAAAATATGACTGCAAAGAAAAGATTTTTCAAACTTATCTGACTTATCCTTTTTATTTATTTATTTATTTTGTTTTTAATTCATTTAATTCTTTAGTGTGTCAAGGAACAGGTTTTGATTAAGGTTGACTTAATATTTTTATGTCTTTCACATGATAAAACAGAGGCTTAGGGATGTTTATAACTTGGCTAGATGTGCAGCAAGATGTGAAAGGGCAAGATCTATCTGAGGGAGAAGTATACATAACATGTAATGGGGCACTATCAAGTGCTAGGAAACATTTTGAGAGATTCTTTGTGTTGATTTTATTTAAACTTTTCTTTCTCTCTTTTCTCTCTCTGTCTATCTGTATCTGTCCATGGAGTTTCATTTCTATTTATTCTACTGTTTGGCTTTCCCTGCAGGGAAGAAAACTAATTATCTGGATGACCAAAACACATGATCTACTGTAGTACATTCATTATTAATCATGATCACTGTGTTCTAAAAATCAGAGGAATACATACTAATTTGTGAATGACCTCTCTTGTATTTTATCTGCGCATCAAGCTGTGTGACTAAATTAAACTGTGGCCAGTTCTATGGATGTGGCTGCTTTATCCCATTCATCTATACTCCATTCATCATTATTGGCTTAGTGGGTGCCCACCTGTCTTCAGGAATCATGACAATATTCTTTCTCTATTCATGACTACCACTGTTTCTGTGACCAGAAGGAGATCAATACTATCTCAAACATAAGAGTTTGTTTCAGTGTAGATAAAAAAGACTTCATTCTGGCCTATAGTCTTATTCATTTAATTCAACCAGGTAAGTAGAGCTATGTCTCTGCATTAAAAGTTGCCCATCTTCTACCCTCCTAAACTGTATGTAGTTTTCCATTTGACTCCTCCTGCATATACTCTTCTTGGAGGCTTCTTGGGAAGTCATAGATACTATAGTTATGAAAAGATTTTGTCACCCCTGATTCCATGGCTGTAATATCATCTAAGCCATGGGGCTGGAAAAATCATAGCACATGAACCAAATTCAACTGACTGCCTATTTTGTAGATAAATGTTTATTAGTACATAGCTATGCCTATTCATTTGTATATTGTTCCTGGCTGTTTTCATGATACAATGGCAAAGTACTTGTCACAAACACTGTATGACCTGTAAAGTTTAAAATATTTATTACTTTGAACTTTACATTAAGAGGTTTATAACATCTCATCTAAACCAATCGTTACCTTTAATATTAAGCACTAATTACCTAATATTTCATGGGACAATTTAATCATCTCATGAAATACTGAGAATTCACAGTAACCTAACTCTGTTAAAAATAAATTTTGCATATGACTAAAGTAATCAAATCTTATCAATAACATATAATTTATATATTCATATATATATGTATATATATATATATATGTAGAGGGATTAGAGATATTTGAATTTCTCTCTGCAAATAGTGAAACAAAAAAGACCTAAGGTATGAGAAAGCTCTTTAAATCCCTTATATTCCCCCATTTTATACATCATCCTTTTTGTGATGTATTTCTCCCTTTGAATCTTTCCCTCATATTTACTTTAATCAGATTTTTCCTATATTCTTAAAGTTGAGTCTGTATCTCACAATACCCTAGGGATGCTTTGCCTGAGGGGCTTTGATAAATGGCATTTTCTAGAGCTGATGATAAAGAAATGGATCTGTAGCGTGTGTGTAGGAAGATCAAGGATGATCCTTGGCTAGTTGTCTCTGTTGACAGCAGTCATCTAAGTGGTGACAGACTAATATAATAACGGCTTGTCAAAACAAACTAAAACAAAACAAAAAATACATGAGATGTATTTTCAAAATACTTTTATGAATCAAAGATTTGTCATGCTGACACTTTTTCAAATTAAGTTAATGGAACTATCATGCTATCATGCAGTATGATATGTTTATGAAACATCCCAGGGTATTTCCATGAAAATACTTTTCAAATTTCTGTGAAAGCAATCTGAATTAAAATTTATGTGTATCCTCTCTTTTTATTTGATATGAATAAGAGAATAAAAATATTATAACCATATGCCTCCGTTAAGCAAATGAGACTACCAAGGACTCTTATTATGATTATTATTCCCCCATAGAAATTCCTCGGGCAAATCATTAATCTCCAAGAGACTCATTTATTTCTTTTCTAAAGATTGACTAAATAATATACATAATTTAATTACTTGCAGTTGATCTAAATAGATTACATTGCTGTCTTACAGTATGTCATGTCTCCTCAAAATATTCATTCAGAGAAGATAAGACTGCCCTTCATAGTATTATTTTATAGTTGATGAAGCCAGGGAAATTCAAACAGACGCAAAAATGCACCTTCAGTTCACTTGATTATTAAGGATATGAGTTTACAATTAAAATGCAATATGAATATCAGCACTCCAGGTACTCTTCTGGGAGCGTAATGTTGAATTTATGGGAACTTGATGCTATTTCTTTTAATTTCTTTTTTATTTTTATCCAAGTAACAGTTGCAGATTGTTTAAAGGATCCTTAAGACTTAAGACTTCAAGATATCTTAAGACTTATGACAAAAATCAACAATTTCTTAATTCCCACTTAAGTTTTATAATATATTCTTTTGATAATGTGTCTAAATAAATATATTACTACATTTTGGTTTTTTACTTCCAATGATTTTCTATTGGCAAACTTACATGGAAGATGAGGTTATAGATCTCCTTTGCATCCTACCCCAAAACCCCACACACTCACATACACTTCCTAAACCTACATCCTCCCAAAATTGTTGTATTGTGATTGTCATTTAGGTTACATCAGTGTTCCCTATATAAGATTAATAAATATGTAAGTGACATTGATAGCTGAATATTGGCTCATAGAAGAAGAAGAGGATTCATATTTAAACATTAAGCTTTTAGCAAACTTTTAATTTTGATATTACCTTTACTCGTATTTCCAAAGACGCTTGGTGCTCTCTTCTGAGTGTTGCAAAGTATGCCATCAGATTTCTTATCAGCTTTTCTCCTTGTCAAATGGAAATAATGAAATTATACCTTTTAGATTATTGTTACTATTACTATTATTAGAGACAGGGTCTTGCTGTGTCCCCCAGGCAGAAGTTCAGTGGCACAATCATAGCTAACTCTAGCCTCACACTTCTGAGCTCAAGCAATCCTCCAGCCTCAGACTCCTAAGCAGCTAGAACTACAGGTACACAGCACTAAGGCTGGCTAATTTTAAAATTATTTTTAAGGATGAAGTCTCACTATGTTGCCCAGGCTAGTCCTGATGTCTTGACCTTAATCAGTCTTCCCACCTCACCCTCCCAAAGTGTTGAGATTACAAATAGGAACCACTTAGATTTCTAAAGTCATTTGCCATGTATAGAAACTGCCATGTTTAGAAAGACTGGTTCTCATTTTTATCAAACATTGCATTAGTATCTTACTTATTTTTGTCTCTTTGGGTTTTAGAACTTTTTATAAAATTCTTTGGTATTTCTGAGCAAATAGAGAATCACATATGTGACTAACTCACATAATTACTAAAAACAGTGATTAAAAGCCCATAATAACTCACATTTAATATTTTCCTGTTATATTTAATGTACATTTTTCTTTATAGATAGACAAGTAGCACTATTGGATATATCAGACTATCTAAATACTGGACATTTCTTTTAATTGAGGTGTATTTTGTGGACTACAACAATTTTTTGAGCCTAAAAATTAAATGAAAATAAAGGATGCTCTTTAATGAGAAAACAATCTACAGAGTCAGCATACAACTTGAGGGTGCAGAGGAAAGTGGGAAGGAGCGCTATGCAATCTGTATGATCAGTAGAGGAGTGAGTATTCAGAGATACTGTAAAGATATGTTTGCAAAATAATTTTTTTCTTAATGGCCTTTGGCACTTTCTTCTCTTTGTAACTTCATGAGCTGTCTCTCTATCACTAATAGCTAGAAAGAAACCACCAATCTAATTTTGAACTACTAGTGAATTTGCCAGTATCCAAACTTGATTTTGATTATCTGCCATTTTTTGAACTTAAGCAATATAAGAGACCTAAGTCTCTTATTTTGAAAAAACAATAACAGTAACAGAAGTGTGAGACTGTTAAGGGCTCTTCCATTCAGAAGGCTAAATAATTCTCACAGAGATATATATTGACATAGTTTTATGAGACAATTTAAATCAAAGGAGACTTTGCATAATTGGAGTAAAGGTTTTTACTTACATAGACTTGAGATTGATAGGCATCCACAGTGGGGCAATCTTACAGTTGTCTACAGGACTGATGAAATTCATAAAACCATCCTGTGGATTGGCCTTCTGAGGAATTCACAGTTAAGATTGGCAAATTTGCAACATGAAATGCAACATGAGAGATAAATATATACTACTTGAGTGGGTAGAAGAGGAAAGATGAGATAAAATGCATGAAATGTTTTCCTGAATTCTCAGCCATCCCTTACCCTCCTACACCAAGGAACTGAATGAACAAGAACAGGGAAAAAAAAGTCTCGTTATTATGACTCTTTCCAATAACATCTCCATGAACTCAGTACTGCCTCTTGTTAGCCTTGGAGTAAGAGCTAAACAGATTACGGAAGCCAGCATCATGTCTTCATCCCTTTGCTAATTACCAAATGTCAATGATATCTTTGCTATGGAATTGTCAACTCTAACTTTTTACTTTTTTAGAAAGACTGGAGAAAAGGTATTAGGAAAGAGATTTTTATGAGCTCAGTATATTGTTTAGAATGGCATGGGGGAGAGGTAAAAAATATGGTGAAGAAAATTATGTTATCTCTGAAAAATTAACAGATAAAAATGAAGGGCCTTCTTAAAATGCTTTGTTCTGAGGTAATCTGAGCAGTTTTGTTTTTAACTTCCCCTCAGTTAAATATGTTTCCATTTTGCTGTGTGAAGGGAGCAATTACTTGTTTTTCTGTCACTGTTGGCAAAGCAGGAGGTGTAAATATATTTTTCAAATCCTTCAGGGGACTGCTGAGGTCTTCCTCACTCCCAACAAAGATTAGTTTAAACTTTGGCGGGCTTCCATTCATGAGCTTGAAAACAGTCCTTCTCCATCTGGAATTCTCAGTGATGCAACCTTAGCAAGGCCCCAGAAGAAAAGAAAATGTTTGCCACTAATACTATTAAAAATGTTGAAATGCTACATGATAGCATATATATAATATGCAGAAAATGAACCTACCTTTCACAACTGGGGTCTTGGTGCTGGTACAGGAACACACACATGAAACTCTGATTCTTTCTAATGGAGACCACATATGTATAGAAGACACAATTGTATGTATCAGGATTGGAAAGGAATTGTTTCCTGACCTATATCCTTGGGTATTTCCTACATGACTTCTTAACAGATAAGTATACCTACTTGGAGACCTATTTTAATTTTCACTTTGTTAATAACCTTCTACACTTGTTACTAAGGAAGAAGCAAATTAAAAGTTTATGTCTACCAGAAAATGCCTCCTGGAACCAAGAAGTACAAAATATAATCACCCTTAAATAAACTCATAAATAAATGGCTAATTTCTAAACTCTGCATATTCTTGACTATACAATCAAAATAACTTTTTATTTAATTATTTCTGAAATTGACTGGGTGAGATGGCTCATGCCTATAATCTCAGCACTTTGGGAGGCCAAGGTGGGTAGATCACAAGGTCAGGAGAAAGACCATTCTGGTGAACACAGTGAAACCTGTCTCTACTAAAAAAACAAAAGCAAACAAACAAAAATTTCTGAAATTGAGTGGTATTATACAGCAATAGTGCACTTAATGTCATTTTTAAAAAAGGTTTTGTCAACCTGATATAATTAGAAATGGAATGTCTTATAATCTTTGGTATCGTACAATGAAGAAAAATTTTATAAAGGAATAATCCCCTTGACAAATAATTGTTAAGTGATAGTGGCATTCTTCCTGTACTCACAAGCTTAGGATCAATTAATGTTGGTAATTAATCAATTAACATTACTAAGCCTGGCACAAATGCCACAAGTATTATAAATATTGCTTTTGTTGACTTTTTTCTTTTATTTTTAAGGTGAACTATTATTTATAGAATTCAATAACCAAATATTGAATTCCTTATCCAAAATGCTTGAGGCCAGAGTGTTTCAAATTTCATCTCTTTTTCAGATTTTGAAATATTTGCATTATATTTACAGGCTGAGCAGCCCAAATCTGAAATCCAAAATCCAAAATTTTCCAATGAGCATTTCCTTTGAGCATTAAGTCAATACTGAAAAAGTTTCAAATTTTGGAGCATTTTAGATTTTGGATTTTCTGGTTTGGAATGTCTAATCTGTATAGAAAAAAAAGGCTTTCTTAACTGGTGAGCTTCAGCAACTAATGTGCATGCCTTGAATGAATTACCTATGTGTCAAAATGTGCACCTAAATTGTCTGAATCCTCTTTCGTATATGATATTAGTCCATAGAAATACAATTATAATCTTCTGTAAGACAGAAACGTATGAAATTGTATATATAAGAAAAAAAAGTGGGAAAAAGTATTAATATTTAATTATACCTGTTTTATAAAGGATCTGGTATTGCTGATTACATGTAATGAAACCCCAAATCAATTGTTGAGTCAGCCTCAAATAACCAGGTGGTTAAAACAAGTTGAAAAAATATTCTTTGAATCCAGGATGTTAAAAATATGTGACTGGCAACAAAACAAAAATATGTTAATACACAGATACTTGAAGACAGAAATTAGACTGTCTTACAATAAATGACAAATCAATTACATTATTTAATTAGGACAAAATAGCATTCGCAAATAGAAATTAAAGGCCATCAGGACGCAAAGCAATAACTTGTTTGAAACTTTATGTAGAAGATCACAATGGATTGGTGAGGCAATTGAGAAACTATGGCAGGGACTTAAAACAAATTTCCTTGGAGGCATTGGAAATATATTAGACCTGCAATAGAAATGTTAGATCAGGAACTTCATAATATTGTACCTCTACTTTAGGAAGATTACTTTGGTAATTAAGTTAATGGAGGAAGGGGACTTGAAGCAAAAGATCCAGTTAAAATATGATTTCAACAACCTTACAACAAGTTTTGCCAAAGGAAAAGGAAGATGGCAATGAATGCTAGGGGATTATGGAAACTGCTTACTGCATGTGGAAAGCAAGGAAAAGGAAGAAAAAGTAGAAATAATATAAAATTTTTATGCTCGAGTGACCCAGAAGATGGCAAAGAGAATATGAGAGGCAGTAAAGAAAATGGAAAGGCAGATATGAGGTGTCAATAGAATGTAGAGCTGGAAATTATATGCAGGATTTGAGCATCAGTAGAAAAGTCTATAATCAGAAAGATTTGGGTTTAAAGATATTTTTACATGTCGTTAACTCTAAGATCCTCTGTGTTTCATTATAGTTGAGATGATTTTTTATTTTTGTTAATCTACAATTTCCTTGATATTGTTATCAGTCATTGCTACTATAATAGTTGTGACTAATAACATGACATTCATAGAGTAGTTGCAGACACTGACTATATATGTCAAAGCATAATAAAATGACCTACTAGTAGTTATATTTCAGATATACCTAAGTACTTATAAAAATATAATGAACATTATCATACTCAGTTTAAGAAGAAAGGAACATTTTTCAGTGAAATCTTTTGTGTACTCATCTGTCATGCCTTAATCTCTATCCTAAATACAGCATTACCTTTACTATTATACCAAAACAATATATACTATTTTACATACAGATCAACTTTATATATATCATACCATTAGCAGTTTATCTGCTTTGCATGACACTTAAGTTTGATAATGCAGCTCTAGTTCATTCATTTTTCACTGCTGCCTATTCTTCTGTTGTATGAACATGGCAAAATTTTTCACTGTCCTTTTAATAAATATTCAAGCGATTTGCCGTTATTTAGGCCATTACAAACAAAACTGAAGCGAACAATTTTGTGGATGTCTTCAGGTGCAAATGAGTGAGAGTTTCCCTAGGGTGATGTATTTCAGGATGGAATTACTGGTTCAGGGGGAATGTAAATCTTCAACTTTAGCTAGATATTGCTAAATTGCTTTCCGAATGTTCTGTTATTTTACAAATCCACTGGTCATGCTTAAGAAATGCTTTTGTGCCAAGGTGTTGTAACATAAAGTCATCAGACTTCTCACTTAAAAAAATCTGTATGCAGCATGGTATCTAATTCATATCTTAATTTGAATTTGCATAATTAATAGCAAGCTTGAGCATGCTTGTTCTGCTTATTGATTACTTTCATTTCATTTTCCTTAAATTGCATTTTAAAATCTTTGCTCATTTTTGTTTGGGGTTGTTTATAATTTTTAATCAATCATTAGAAGACCATCATTGTATATCCTTGTTACTAATCTAATGCCACTTATGTGCATTGTAAATCTGTCCTCTCAAGCTGAAGATTTTGTTTATAACTTGGTTATGGTGTTTTATGATGAACAAAAGTTTTAAATTTTGATGATACTGCATTTATCAGTACTTTACTTAAAAAGGTAATAGTCACAGATCATAAATAATTTCTTCAATGTGTACTTCTTTATAAAATGTATTTTTGTTAAGTAGTAATTAAATTCACATAATTTGAACATTAGAAAACATTTTTAAAAGGGGTTTTGTTGTATATTCTTATCTGTCATCCATCTCTCCATATATTCTTTTTCTCTATTCTGCTCTGTGCTCCCAGGCACAGACTTATGGGCTTTATTACCAGCATTCCTTGTTGTCTGACTTCTGATTGAGTTTGTCCAATGAAAGGCACCAGAGGATTTGAGGGCTATAGGGAAGAGAGATGTGTATGTTGCTTCCCCTTTTCTCTCTGCTTTGACTTTGGGATTCAATTGCTGACCCACTACAATCATAGATTTGATCTGGCCATCCTTTCTTCCAGCAGCTCTCACTGAGTTCCTACAAAATTATGTCCTCCCTTTTTCCATCAATAGCAGGGATTGTAATGGCTTTCCACTGTTGCTAATCTCCAGATGCCTCTACATTCCTTACTAATTTCATCAACTTTACTGATACTTGGCTAAAATCTCTTAGTTAAAAGTATATCTTCAGTTAAACCATGATTGACATCTTTCCTGACATGACCTTGAACCATACAAAAATATATTATGAAAACTCTCTCTTCTGAACCTCATTCATCCAATTCCCATTACCCACTATGAATCCTAATGTTTTGTTAATACTATATACCAGATACATTTTTATACCTATAAGGCAATTAAAATATGTCCTTACCCTTTTGTTTATCATGAATGGTAGCATATAATAGACACTACTCTTCCACTTGATTTTGCACTTAATAATGTATGATTATAGTGTTCAATCAGTACATAAGGAGCTTCCTGATGAAGAGTACAAGGTCCAGATGCATAGAAATCTGTATTGTGGATATATCTTAATTTATCTGTTCACCCCTCTAATTATTGATATTTATTTGTTTATAATATCATTCCATTACTAGCAATAATTCAATAAATAATTTAATATAAATCAATTATCTCGCAAATTTACTTGGTCAGAAATTACATGAATCTGCTTTAATACTTCTGCATGTTAGATATGTTTTCAAAGCGTCTTATCTCTTCAACTATTTTATTTGGTTAGATCTTTAGAACATGCTTAGCTTTATTCTCTTTCCAATTTTTTAAATTTGAAGTTGTTTCTAAATTTGAAGAATTTTTTAAATTTGAAGTTTTTGGATCCTGACCTCGTGATCCTTCCTTCTCAGCTTCCCAAAGTGCTGGGATTACAGGTGTGAGCCACTGCACCCGGCCTATTTCTGCTAATTCTAAATTGTAATGGTCTGTCTATTTCTCCTTTCGGAAATTTTGTATAGTGAGTTGAACTATGGTAGGTTTTACATGTGGGAATCTTATGTGTCCAGAATTGAGGCTGAACCCCTTCAGATAATATTTGCATTTGTATTTGCTAGACAACACTAGGCAATAACAACTTTTAAGTAAATGTTTTAACATAGGGTTTCCTGGATCATATCAGTAATATAAATAATAAATTTCAATCATCAGTGGAGAAAGAAAGACCTGCACGTGTGAAGTCTCAGGAAAGATTTTATTTTCCCAAGATTCTAGGTAAATAAAATCTGCAAACAGCCTCAAGACACTTGGGGTTTAAGGATCCTCATAACAAAATTGTGTTCTATTTCATCCCTCTCACCACCTGTAGAATTATGTTATTTTCTTGTGAGCACAAAGTTTCTCATTTTTATGATGCCTACTGTGGGAGAAATTTTTTTCTAGAATATCTAGTCAACTGTCTTGCTGGGAATAATGCTGTAAGATGATGTTTTGCATGAATAAATGTAGAAAAATGGTTTGGAGAAAGACCAGCATTTAATATATATTTATTTCAGCACAAAAACAATTTGGCCATGTTTTTAGGCAGGATGTAAGATGTCAGACTTAAGCAAAAATGAAAAATGTGAGCAAGTAATATCAATTTAAGGGTCTACTGGACAGAAAAACCAGAGCAAGCACATATTAAGGAGCCAAAAAGCACAGGATATCCTAGAGTAAAATGAAAAGTAACTATATATTTCTGGATTACAAAAGCAGAAGTAATATTCAAGATTAGACAAAAGACAGTATGTCCAGATCTCAGGGAGTTTGGATATGATGCTCCGATTTTAAAATTTAGTCTGAGTCTAAACAAGGATTTGCAGTTAAATACTGGTATTACTAAGAGCAGGGCCTTCGTAATCTTGTGTGGAGCTTCACTACTGTACTCTTTATTCCTTTTATTGTAAGCTGTTGCCATTTTTATATGTTTCTTTCTTTCTCTAGGACCAGGCTGACTTGAGACAGGGAGCTATTGTGTTGACAACATGCAATCTTAGGTTGTTCTTGCTATCCACAGGAGCCTGACTACTTGTATTGTTCATGTGTTCTCCTGTCATTAACAGATGATTTGGAAATGAGATTATATAGAGAATTCCTTAGCAAATATTCAGTAATTTAAACAATTAATTTTTACCCTTTTTTGCCTTGTGTCAGGTAAATGTGCTTCTAAGAGTGGGAAAAGACTCTAAGATAACTCATTGATTAAAAGTACAGAAAGATCAGTGGATTTCTTAGATAAATGAGAAGGGAAAAATTAAAGAGACAGAGAGACAAACATTTCATGGACTGATTCAGTTTGGGACAGGGTAAGCAGTGACCAACTGCTGAGAGTCACTTATTAAACCATCTAGTGAGAGTAGTTTGGATTGTTGTAGTTGGGGTTATCAGAGGCTGATAAGAGGAGGCTGTTGGAAAGTGTTAAACAAGATAAGATTAATAAGGTTGATTTTTATTATTAGTTATATTACTCTGGGTTAGTTTTATTTGTATGATAACTACAGAGAAATAAATTACATACCATAAAATTCACCCTTTAAATGTATAATCTAGTGGTTTTTAGAAGAGTCACAGGTTTAACCATCACAACTAATTCCAGAATACTTTCATCATCCTAAAATGAAACCCCATGCCCTCTAGCACTCACCATTCATTCCTTCTAGTCTCCCACCCCGAAAAACTGCTAATCTATTTGTCTTTATGTATTTTCCTTGTCAGGATATGTCCTATCATATCTCATTATTTGTGGGATCATATAATATGTAGTTTTGACTGGATTATTTAACTTAGAATAATATTTTCAAAGGTCACTCATGTTGCAGCATGTGTCAGTACTTCATTCAATTTTACAGTTGAATACTAATTCATTGTCTGACTATACATATTTGTTTATCCATTCATCAGTTGATGGACATTTGGTTGTTTCCATTTTTTGGCTATTTTGAATAATGCCGTTATGAACATTCTTGGACAAGATTTTGTACAGATACATGTTTTCATTTCACTTGGGTACATGACTATGAGTGTATTTGCTGGGTTAGATGGTAACTCTAGGTTCAGTATCTTGAGGAACTTCCAAACTTTTTAAAAGTGACTATGCCATTTTCTATTCCCATCAACAGTATATGAGGAATACTATTTGCCCCACAGCTATGATATTCTTTGGCATGGTCTGCCTTTTCTAAAATTTTATTTATTCTAATGGGTGGGTAATGGTATCTCATTGTGGTTTTGACATACATTTTCCATGTGATGAATGAAGTTGAACATCTTTTCTGGGTTTGTTGGATATTTCTATATTCTCTTTGGAAAAATGTCAAGTCCTTTTGTATGTTTTGATTGGTTAATTTGTGCTTTTATTGTTGAAACATAAGATTAATTATGTATTGTGGATATAAGTGTCAGGTGTTTTCATTTTCTTGATTGTGTCCCTTAAAGAACACAACTTTTTAATTTTTATAAAGCCCAATGTATTCATATTTTTTTATCACTTATTTGGTTATCAATGTAGGAAACTGTGGCATAATGGAAGATCACAAAGATTTTGCCCTGTATTTTCCTTCTAAGAATTTTATAGTTTTAGGTCTTAAATGTAGGTCATTTTTTCATTTGGATTTAGTTTTGTATATAGAATGAGGTAAACAGGTATAACTTCATTATTCGGCATGCAGATAGCCGTCATTCCAACTTCATTTGTTGAAGAGTCCCTGATTTCCCCCATTAAATTGTCTTAGAACCCTTTTTGAAAATCAATTGGCCGTAATGTATGGGTTTATTTGGGGGATCTCAATTAGATTGTATTCTTCTATATGTCTATCCTTATGTTTTTACCACACTGTTTTGATCACTGTAGCTTTGTAGTAACTTTTGAAATCAGAAAATGTGAGTCCTCTGACTTTGTTCTTCTTTTTCAAGATAGTTTTGGTTATAGTATTAGCATGTCAATTTCTGGAATAGCAAAGAATTGGGGTTTTTATAAGAACCACAATAAATTTGTAAATAAATCTAGGGTATATTGCTATCTGAACAATAATGCATCCCCCAATTTATGACTTTAAGATATATATTTACTTAAGTCTTCTTTAACTTCTTTCAATGATGTTTTATAGTTTTGATTGTACAGGTATTACATTTCTGTTGTTAAACATATTCCTTATTTTTGTTTGGATGCTATTATAAATGGAATTGTTTTATTAATATTATTTATATTACCAGTGTATAGAAATACAGTAAATTTTTTATGTTGATCTTATATTTCGGAGCCGTGACAAGATAATTTATTAGTTCTAAAATATTTTTGTTTGTTTTTATGGATTACCCTGCATTTTCCATATACAGTCATCCCTCTGTATTCACAGCTTCCACATACATGGATTCAACTAGCAACAATAAAAAAATTATATTATTGCTGAAAAAAATATACAATAAAAACTACAAATTAAAAATGTAGCATAAATATTTACATAATGATTATATAACATTCAGTATTATAAGTAATCTCGAGATGATTTGAAGTATGAGGGAGGATGTAGATCACATGCAAATATTATGCTATTACATAATACACTTGAGCATATGCCAATTTTGGTATCTACAGTGTTCCTAGAATTAATCTCCCAGGGATCCTAAGGAACAACCATACCAATCATGCCATTTATGACACAAAAATAGTAATAGTTTTACTTTTTCTTCACAATTTTCATGCTGTTTATTTTTTCTTGACTGATTGCTCTCACTAGAATCCCAATGCAATGTTAAACATAAGTGTAAAGAATAGGCATCATTTTCTCCTTCCTAATCTTAGGAAGAAAGTATTTGTCCTTTCACATTAAACATGATTTTAGCTGTAGGTTTTCTGTAAATGCCTTTACAAGGTTGAGGAAGCTGTATTCTATTTCTAGTATTATCAAGTGTTATTAATCACGAATGGGTATTGGATTTTGTCAAATGCCTTTTGTGCATCAGTTGAAATGACCATGTATTTTTTTTCCCTTTATTTCATTAATATGAAGTACACTGACTGATTTTCATATGTTAAACCAGTGCATCTTTCCTGGGATATATCTCATTTGGTCATGGTGTCTACTCTTTTCTTACATGTTGTTGGATTCAATTTGCTAATATTTTGTTGAGGACTTCTATAGGTACATTCATAAGGGATATTGGTATGTAATTTTATTTTCTTATGATGCTTCTGTCTGATTTTATTGTTGGGTAATACTGATCTCATATGGTGAAATATGTAAGGTTTGAGGAATGGATTAAAGAGAAAATGATAGTGTCCATAGACCAATGAAGGGATTATTGTAATAGCTCAGGTGGATATGCTTTAGAGTAATGATAATGAGAATAGAAATGTATAAAGAAGAAGCCAATATTTAATATAAAGATATTTTTGAAAAAAGCTGAATTTGTTCCTGCTATTCAAGGGAGAGCTGTGCATATAGGGATATAGCATCTCTGAACCAAACAAATTGTGGATTTTATACAGAAGCAAAGTGAAACAGAGGAAATAATATTAAATGCTCAAGCATTGGACGACTTCCAAAAGTGAGGGTATGTGGAGCATAGCTGTTGGTAATTGGCTGGCTTTCACAAGCATAGTTACTAATATGAAGTTGTAATTGATGAATTGGCATGGGTTCAAATTTATTGGCATGAGTTTAAAAGTTATTCTGGTGATTGCCTAATATTATGGACACAAAAGAATAGGAATGTTTTATTCTTGGAGAGAAATGAGCAAATAAAAATGAATTCAGGGCATATGCTGATTTAATGGGGTGGTAAAGAAGAGGAACATGTTAAACATGCCATTCAGGTTTCTGGCTTATGACTTAATGTGAGCTCTTTTGTTCTTTTTTGATTTGCCATCTCCAGTGCAATTGCCACCAAAATGTAAAATTGTTATAAAAATCCTTAGTGGGGAGACCTGTAAAGTTGAACCCTCCAGTACAATAGAAAATGTAAAAGCCAATATTCAGCATGAGGAAGGAGTTTCTCCTGATCAGCCAAGACTGATCTTTGCTGGCAAACAAGTGGAAAATGCACATACTTTGACTAGGACATTAAAAAAGAAGTCCAATCTTTATATCGTGCTGAGACTTCCTGGTGGTGCTAAGAAAAGGAAGACGCCTTCCTTGTATCACTTCCAAGTAGAATAAGCATAAGAGAAAGAAGGTTAAGCTGGCTGTGCTGAAATAGTACAAGGTAGATAAGAACAGCAAAATTAATCACCTTCGATGGCCTTCAGATGAATGCAGTATTGAAGTTTTTATGAAAGTCACTTTAACAGAAAAATATTGTGGCAAATGTTGCCTGACTTACTGCTTCAGCAAACCAGAAGGCAAGCAATTGTGTATGAGTTAATAAAAAATGTGAACTTTAAAAAAAAAACACACAAAACCTACCTCTTTGTTGACTGATGTACTACAAGTTCCTCAGAAAATAGTTGGAATGTACTAGGCACTTTATAAATATTTTTTAATAAAAGTATTTCCATTAACATAGGAAACATTAACAAAAGTGTATAATGCTAGACGTGTTTAATTTCAAATCTCTAAAGAAATCCCAAAGAAGGTGCATTATAGTAAACTGGAATAATTCATAGAGATATTTATTTTGACAAGATTTTTTGGGCACCAGCATATAGATGATTTTTGAAAATGTAAGTCATATAAAAGTTCCCAAGAACTTTATGAGAAGAAAAGACAGCTAGGACAGACATTTGATAAACACAATCATTTGAAGAACCAGTAAGCAATAGACCCTGAAAAGAACACTGATAAGAAAATATCTAAAATAAGCAGAAAGAAAACAATGAGAGAAGTGAGAAAGCTAAGTGAAGTTGTTTTGTTTATTTGTTGTCTTTTCTCCCCCTCCAGAAGAAAGAAGTGGTTAACCTTATTAAATAAGCCATAGGGGTGCGCAAGTAAAGGAAGAGGACTGGAAGGTACCTACAGGATCAACTATTGAGTCATCAGTGTCCTTGACAAGAGTTGATTTCCTGGAGTGATAGATGCCATGTGTAGAAGTATCAATGGAAGAGAGTGAACAGAGCTTTAGCTGAACAGAGGAGAGTAGAATAAGCAGACAGGCTCTGAGTTGAAGAAAGTTTATTTTTGTTTTCTACATTAAGGGAAACTAGAGTTTATTAAATGCTGATTGAAAAGAAGTAGAGATTTATAATGGAGGAAAGACAAAGGATGATCAAAAGACTACATGTAAAGAGTGAGAATTTATGATTCTATATTTTCTAACTCTCAAAACCCTTGCACCTCTAAATTTCTATGATTTTATTTTAATTGTCTATGTAAATAGCTGCTTTACTGGGAATTTATTGTTAACTATCTTAATGCAGGTAATCCACAGATTATATAACAAAATTGATAAAGTTATTTTATTCTTGTAGAGGGAATTTATAACAGAGTAAAACAATTACTGAACATTTGAATTTTTTCACAAATTTTATATCAAAAAGGGAACCATATATATCCTTTGCCTATATATGTCACTTGCTAATATTTATTTTTTTTAGAAAAAGAGAGAAAAGGAGAAAGAAAAAAAGAAACAGTAAAAGAAAGAAAAAAAAATGAAAGAGAGAAAGAAAGAGGATGAGAAAGAGGGAGAGAGAT
>PVKP010007175.1:18402-78720 GCA_004027715.1 Plecturocebus donacophilus
ATAATTGTGCTTAACAATGGAGACAGGAAGGAATAGGGGATGAAAATAACAAATAAGCAGCCAACCAATATTTTATTTAAACCTGTGAAATACTATGCAATTGCTGAGGAGTGATTTACTTCCAATTATGTGGTCACTTTTAAAATAGGTATAATGTGATACTGAGAAAAATGTATGTTTTGTGGATTTGGGGAGGAGAATTCTGTAAATATTTGTTAAGTCTAGTTGTTCCAGGTCTGAGTTCAAGTCATGGATATCCTTGTTAGTTTTCTATCTCATTGATCTGTCTAATATTGACGGTGTAATGTTAAAGTCTCCCACTATTATTGTGTGGGAGTCTAAGTCTCTTTGTAAGTCATTAAGAACTTGCCCTATGTATCTGGGTGCTCCTGTAATGGGTGTGTATATATTTAGGATCATTAGCTCTTCTTCTTGCATTGATCCTTTCACCACCATGTAATGTCCCTCTTTGTTTCTTGTGTTCTTTGTTGTTTTAAAGTCTGTTTTATCAGAGATGAAAATTGCAGTTTCTGGTAATGCTAGCTGGCTGTTTTGCCCATTATTTGATGTAGATTCTTCATTATGGTGATGCTCTTTACCTTTTGGTATGTTTTTGGAATGGCTGTTACTGGTTGTTCCCGTCCATATGTAGTGCTTCTTTCAGAAGCTCTTGTAAAGCAGGCCTGGTGGTGATGTAATCTCTGAGTACTTGTTTGTTCACAAAAAATTTTATTTTTCCTTCACTTATGAAGCTTAGTTTGGCTGGATATAAAATTCTGGGTTGAAAGTTCTTTTCTTTAAGGATGCTGAATGTTGGCCCCCACTCTCTTCTGGCTTGTAGGGTTTCTGCTGAGAGATCTGCTGTGAGTCTGATGGGCTTCCCTTTGTGGGTAACCCCACCCTTCTCTCTGGCTGCCCTTAGCATTTTCTCCTTCATTTCAACCCTGGTGAATCTGATGATTATGTGTCTTGGGGTTGCTCTTCTTGAGGAATATCTTTGTGATGTTCTCTGTATTTCCTGAACTTGAATATTGGCCTGCCTTGCTAGATTTGGGAAGTTTTCCTGGATAATATCCTGAAGAGTATTTTCCAGCTTGGATTCATTCTCTTCGTCACATTCAGGTACACCTATCAAACGTAGATTAGGTCTTTTCACATAGTCCCATATTTCTTGGAGACTTTGTTCATTCCTTTTTACCCTTTTTTCTGTCGTCTTGCCTTCTTGTTTTATTTCATTGAGTTGACCTTCGACTTCTGATATCCTTTCTTCTGCTTGGTCAATTCGGCTGTTGAAACTTGTGCATGCTTCGTGAAATTCTTGTGTTGTGTTTTTCAGCTCCATCAATTCACTTATATTCTTCTCTAAGTTGTCCATTCTCGTGAGCATTTCGTTAAATCTTCTTTCAAGGTTCTTAGTTTCTTTGCATTGGGTTAGAGCATGTTCTTTTAGCTCACAGAAGTTTCTTACTATCCACCTTCTGAAGCCTGATTCTGTGAGTTCATCACACTCATCCTCTGTCAAGCCTTGTTCTCTTGCTGATGAGGAGCTGCGATCCCCTGTAGGAGAGGCATTCTGATTTCAAGTGTTCTCAGCCTTTTTGCACTGGTTTCTTCCCATTTTTGTGGATTTATCCACCTGTCGTCTTTGTAATTGCCGACTTTCAGATTGGGTCCCTGAGTGGACATCTGGCTTGTGGATTATGAAGTTTTCTCTGTTTCTTAGTTTTCCTTCAGCGGGCGCCCCTTCCCCACAGAGCTGGGCCTTCCCGGGTTCAGCTGTGCTTGCTCTCAGTCCTCAGTGCTTCCAACTGCTGTTCTCTTTGTGGGGATGGGACTAGCGGAGCCCGACTAAAAGGGCATCCAGTCCCGTATACTCCGCACTGAGAAGCACCGCGCTGGGGCACCAGCAAAACAGCCACGCCAGCCAAAAGAGTCGCGCTGGTGACCCGTGTGGCTCCTTCGCCGGGAATCTCCCAGTTTGTGGGCATCTAAAATTCATCTGCAATTGCGGTGTCCACTCACTCTCTGCGCTTTCACTGGGAGCTACAATCCTGAGCTGCTGCTATGTGGCCATCTTGGATCTCTCTCCCACTTGCTAATATTTTACCACATTTTTTTATCTCTCTCCTTTCTATTCTCTTAATAAACCATTTTAGGATTAGTTGCAAATATTGTGACACTTCACTCTAATTAATTCAGCATGAAACATTAATCATCTAAGAAGAGGGGCATTCTCTCTCATAACCACTATAAAATTGCCATACCAAGGATATTCAACATTGATACAATGCTATTCTCTAATATTAAATTAGAGTTTATATTAAATTCTTTCCACTATCAATGAAGTCAATGATATATATTATGAACTTTTAAAAAAATGTAGAATGCAAATAGGGCTTGTGAATTTTATTTAGTTCTCATATATTCTTTAGTTTTCTTTAAACTATAAACTTTTTGCTTTTTAAAATATTACAGACACTGATTTTTTAGAAGAGTTTATTATAGTTTGTTTTTGTTTTGTTTTTGTTTTTGTTTTTTGCAGAATGTGTTCTAATTTAAATTGTCTTATTGTTTCTTAAATACTAAATTCAGGTTAAGAATTTCAGGTGCAAATGCTACTTGGGTGATTAGTTCATCACATTGCAAAGGACATAACATCAATTTTTAATATTGCAGGTAATATTAAGTTAACTCACTTAGTTAAAATGTTCTTCACCAAATTATCTAAAAAAGTACTTTTCTCTTTGTAGTTAATAAGTAATTTGTTAAATAATGCATTGAGCCTACATGCATATCTTTTTTTTCAAAGATATTTTATTCAGTGTTTTTCCATCTGCTGAAGACTTTTTTCGAATCTATTCTTGCTGTGTTAATTGTGAAATGGTTATTTGCCATCTCTTTAATTTCTTCTGTATTTAATAGTGTATTTGGCCTCTTGTATTTTTTTTTAAGACAGGGTCTCACTCTGTCACCCAGATTGGAGTGCAGTGGTGCGATCATGGAGCATTGCAACCTCAAATGCCTGGGCTAAACCGATCATCCCACTGTAACCTTTATAAAATAAATTTCACAATCAAGCTAAATAATATGTGCATTACCTAATATGGTTACTTTTTATGTGTAATAGAAACACTTAAGACAAGATCTACTCCTTAAGCAAATTTCAAGTCTAAAATATATTGCTATAAATTATAGTCATCATATTATACGTTAGATCTCTAGAACTTAGAGCTTAAATTTTGTACTGTTTGATCAACGTCTTCCCACTGTGGCCAACATCTCCGCATTTCCCTGATATCTTCCAGCCTCTGGCCACAACCATTCTACTCTCTGTTTCACTCTGTTTGATTATTTTAGATTCCACATGAAGGTGATCTCATGCAGTATTTGTCTTTCTGTGTCTGGCTTATTTCTTATAGCATATGTCCTTCAATTTCATTTACCTGCCACAAAGGGCAGACTTTTCTTGTTTTATAAGGCTGAACAATACACACACACACACACACACCTTTATCCATTTATGCATCAATGAACACTAAGTTGTGTCCATATATTGGCTATTGTGAATAATGATGCTATTTTTTTATTGTATTTCTATCACTGTTTGACACTAAGAGTGTCCTAAATTTGGCCAAAGAGAGTTCCTTTAAGCTTTCCAAATCTTTGTTTTTTTCACAGTGAGTAACCTAATTCCCAAAGATATCAACACATTAAATTATTTGCTCAATTCTATTATATATGATCAAGCTAGTTTCAAATTTACTGCACTAATACCACTACCAATAATACAGGTAAGTAACACTCAAGATTTCTTTTGTTTTAAAAATATATTCTACCTATTAGTAGAAATAGTAATCAAATGGTTTACTCAATCTTCAAAATAAGCCTACTAATAGATTTTTTAATTAAAATAAGACCTATAATAGTATAGTTAATCACAAATGCAATTATAATGCTTTATTAATCAAGAGAAAGCCAATCAGAATGTAAACCAACATTACAGCACCCCTTTCCTTATCTTTCCTTTGTGAACATCACATTGGAAAATATCTTACTTGAAAGAATTCTTGTGGACTTAAACCCTATGGCAACTTGTGGTGCAAAAGGCAAAAAATTAGAATTCCCTTTCCCAAGATTATAAAAATTTCATCACAGTATTAGCTTTTTCATGGAAGAAGAAGGAAATTACTGGCAACCATTAAAAATAATAATATTCATTTCTGAGTGCCTTTCAGAGATGCATTTTTTTTGGGGAAACCTGGGTAGGAAAAAAAAGGAATGAGTCAACTTAACCGGCTTCATTTTAAATTCTATCTCTTTATTATATCAAAATGACATCTTTGCAGTTTAAAGGGACCGGTAGGCACTGTTATAACTAAAATTGAATAAAATTCCAAGCTGTGTCAAAGACATTGTTTGAATTCACTTAAAAGTGTTTTATGTCACTGTTCACCACTCCCCTTCTCTAGTCATGATCTGCCTGTGGCAAACTGTTTCTCTCCAGGACTGAAAAGATTACTCCCACTGATACTCCTCTGACAGTGTGAATATTGACTTGCACTTATAAAGGTCAGACAGTTCTGCTAGTTAATAGGAGTGAGAAGAGCAGCTCCAACAAGTCTCTTTGAAAGGAATTTAACCTTCAAATTGCAAAGCATGCTGCTCTGTGGAGCCAATTTTGGCAACTAAGAATACATGCTTCTCTACTTTCCAAAAATACTAACAGGAGCCTGGAAGTTAACATTACAAAAGGAAACAATCATGCCTTGTAGCCGACAAATGTCCATGAGAATGCCATGCAGGGTATGCCTAGTTATTTTACTTTTTAAACATACTTGAATACTGTGGAGTGATTCTCTGAGTCTTTAACTTTCCTCAATGTATAAAAAGCCTTTTTGACTTTTAAGAGCCATATGCTGTAAGATGATAAGACACCACATATATTTTTCTCAGCATTATTCTGACATAAGATCAAGAAAAAGGTTTATTCCCAGTGGAGCATAGCATCTCCTCACCTATTTTTTTTTTTTTTTTGGAAAGTCCTTTTCCTTCTGTTACTGTCTCATGACTGAGAGTACAGGAAAGGCTGACACAATTTAAAGTCTCTGAGAATGTGGCCTATCTGTTAATAGCAGTGTCCTGAAGTACAATACAAGAAAAATGGGAGTGAGAAAACAAGACTGAAAATGAGAATGAGATTTCACCTGTTATTCCAATGGAAAATAAAACCAACATTTTTAATTTTTAATAAAACACATTTATATGGTGGCATCAATGGCAGAAAGGATGTGCTGCATATAAATGAAGATGATTCCCTATTTTTCTTGAGCAGTGGAAGACAGGAGACATAATGATAAAGAGAGCCTTTTACAAGTAATAAGTAGGAAGAAGAATATGTCCTGGGTGTCCTGGAAAGCAAAGCTTTCATGATTCCAGAGCATAATTTAGAAACGGCATTATGGCTTTCACTGCTTTAAGTTTGGCATCAGCGAGATTTCAGATTGCACTAAAATCATCCTTCATGTCCTTTCTGCCTCATCAGTGGGGGACTATTCAAGTAACAAAGTGCCAATCAGGGGCTCTTGTTCTTCTTTAGCCTGAAGATATTACTGTGGAGATTTTTCTGAGAGCATGATCTCTCCGCTTGAGATGCCCTTTATTATAACTGCAGTTAAAGGTCTGCTGACTTAGCCATTATAAACCCCTAATGTTCTCAACTACAAAAATTTGCTCTAAAATAAAGCTTAGCATACTAAGTTGGAGCCCGGGAGAGCCATGATTTTGATAAATTCTAAGAGAATAAAATAGTCATTTTAAGATAAAAAGAGAGTAACAAAAATATAAATATCAAAGCTATTTGAGTTATGTGTGTCACTGCTCTGGTATCTCCAAAAATAGCATCGTTAATTAAAATGAAGTTGGAAAGTAATTTGCTCATAATGTGCACTAATCATTTTTGTAAGTTTGGAATATAAAAATGTAATTAAGGAAAAGAAAAGTGGGTTATAGACAGGATGATTTTCTTGATTGAGAATATATCAGTAAATTTTTAACTCAAATGTTTTCTGGAAATACAGGATCTGTGTTGCTATCACAGTGTAGCCTTTTATTCCCTGAGTCAGATACTCCTAATGCTTAAAGCTTTTCCTGTATATTTTGTATTTTTCTTTATTCTATTTTATTTCATTTGATTTTTTAATGAGACAGTATCTGTCACCTAGGCTGGAGTACAGTAGTGCTGTTTATTTCAGTTCACTGTAGCCTTGACCTCCCTGGCTCAAGCAATCCTCCCACCTCGGCCTCCCGAGCAGCTGGGATTATAGGCACATGCCACCATGCCTATCTACATTTTTTTAAAAAAATTATAGAGACAAGTTATCACTATGTTTCCTAGGCTGGTCTTAAACTCCTAGGCTGAAGTGTTTCTCTTGCCTTGGCCTCCCAAAGTGCTGAGATTTCAGGCATGAGCCACTGCACCTAGCTGTGCTGAAAGTTTCTTAGCCATCTTTAAGGATTTTATTAGTTGAAGTGATATAAAAATAGCAATTTGTAAAAAAAATGCAGCAGTTTAGGAGCAGAATGTTACAAAGGAAATATTGACAGAAAATTGACTTCAATATTTTAAATATGAAGATTATAATTATTGAAACTGTATACTTTTAGTCCTCTATTAAAAAGAAAACTAAAGAAACAGGCACTATTCTAGTGATACAGAATTTGTTCAGAATTTCTAAATATCAAAACGTTTTTAAAATAACCTTCCAGCATGGCAACCTTTCTGCAGATAGTGATCATAAACTCAGGACAGAACTAAACAAAACAGAACAACATCTACTGTAAAACTCTAGAAGTAAACAATGATGGGCAGATTCTGAAAATGCACTGATAGCTAGAAAAGGGTACCTCTATAGGTGAGCGTGTAATTTTACAGGAGTTTATAAATGAATAAATAGGGTTATGTCTTAGAAAGTGGAATGGGGTCTCCTTTTATATAAAGTAAAGAAAGGCCTTTCTGAGGATTCTATGTTGTCTGGTGGTGACCCTGACACGACCAATACCACAGTAGCTAAGAAGTGATGAACAAAAATTAGCACACTAAACATTTCTAAAGAAAGAATATTGGAATTAAGGGGAAGAAAAATTGCTAAGGTACTAGGACAAGGTGTGGCATGTTCCAGAAACAGAATGGAAATTCATGAAGCTGAAGATTAGTGATTAAAAAGCAGAGTGGCAAGAAAATGTTGGAGAGGAAGACAGGAACCAGAGCATATATATATATGAAACATTTTACTTAGGGCTTATTCTGTACTAGGGAATTTATGTAAAAATACAAGTAAGATACGATTCTTACCCTATGTGATCTCCCAATCTGTATGGAAATGGGGTTTTTGGCTGTGCTGTCAATGCAATGTAGTGCAGACAGAGCGCAGGTATGCCTTTGCTCAATCATGCCATAGCTTAGAGTCAGTCAGAGAAAATCATTTTAAAAAAATGTTATTTTGGATGGATGAATGAATGGGTAGATGGATGAATGACAGATTGAGAAACTACAGCTGGCTTCTCAGACACCACACAATTGATCTTTTCTTTACATTCTTTCCACATACAGACTCTGAACTGCACTGGTAATTTTATGGTTAAAAACTTAGATAATATAGTTTGAAGTCAGGTAGTGTGATGCCTCCAGCATTGTTCTTTTTGCTTAGAATTGTGTCAGCTATATGGGCTCTTTTTTGGTTCCATATGAAATTTAAAGTAGTTTTTTCTAATTCAGTGAAGAAAATGGTAGCTTGATAAGGATAGCATTGAATCTATAAATTACTTCAGGCAGTATGCATGTTTCACAATATTGGTTCTTCCTATCCATGGGCACGAAATGTTTTTCCATTTGTTTGTGTCCTCTCTTATTTCCTTGAGCAGTGGTTTATAGTTCTCCTTAAAGAGATCCTTCACATTCCTTATAAGTTGCATTTCTAGGTATTTTATTCTCTTTGTAGCAATGGTGCATTGAAGTTCACTCATGATTTGGCTCTTTGTTTGTCTATTTTTGATGTATAGGAATGCCTGTGCTTTTTGCACATTGATTTTGTATCCTGAGACTTGCTTATCATCTTAAGGAGATTTGGGGTTGAGATGATGGGGTTTTCTAAATATACAATCATATAATCTACAAACAGAGAAAATTTGACTCCTTCTCTTCCTATTTGAATACCTTTGTTTTTTTCTCTTGCCTAATTTCCCTGGCCAGAACTTCCAATACGATGTTGAATAGGAGTAGCGAGAGATGGCATCCTTGTCTTGTGCCGGTTTTCAAAGGAAATGCTTCCAGCTTTTGCCCATTCAGTATGAGGCTGTGGGTTTGTCATTAATAGCTCTTATTCTTTTGAGACAGGTTCCATCAATATGTAGTTTATTGAGAGTTTTTCCCGCATGAAGAAATGTTGAATTTTATCAAAGGCCTTTTCTGCATTTATTGAGATAATCATGTGGTTTTTGTCATTGGTTCTGTTTATGTGATGGATTACATTTATTTGTGTATGTTTAACCAGTCTTGCATCCCAGGGATGAAGCTCACTTGATTGTGGTGGATAAGCTTTTTGATGTGCTGCTGGATTTGGTTTGCCAGTATTTTATTGAGGATTTTTGCATCAATGTTCATCATGGATAATGGATGGAAATTTTCTTTTTTTTTGTTATGTCTCTGCCAGGTTTTGATATCAGGATGATGCTGGCTTCCTAAAATGAGTTAGGAAGGAGTCCCTCTTTTTCTGTTGTCTGGAATGGTTTCAGAAGGAACGGTACCATCTCCTCTTTGTACCTCTGGTAGAATTCAGCTGTGAATCCATCTGGTCCTGGGCTTATTTTTTGGTTGGTAGGCTATTAATTACTGCCTCAATTATATAACTTGTGGTTGGTTTATTCAGGGATTCGACTTCTTCCTGGTTTAGTCATGGGAGGGAGTATGCATCCAGGAATTTATCCATTTCTCTTCAATTTTCTAATTTATTTGTGCAGAGGTGTTACAGTATTCTCTGATGGTAGTTTGTGTTTCTGTGGAATCAGCAGTGATATCTTTGATCATTTTTTATTGTGTCTATTTGATTCTTCTCTCTTTTCTTCTTTATTAATCAGGCTAGCAGTCTATGTATTTCCAAAACAGCATTGTACTGGTACAAAAACAGATATATAGTCCAATGGGACAGAACAGAGGCCTCAGAAATAATGCCACACATCTACAACCAACTGATCTTTGACAAACCTGACAAAAACAAGCAATGGGGAAAGGATTCCCTATTTAATAAATGGTGTTGGGAAAACTGCTAGCCATATACAGAAAACTGAAACTGGACACCTTTCTTACAACTTATACAGAAATTAACTCAAGATGAATTAAAGACTTAAATGTAAAACCTAAAACCATAAAAACCCTAGAAGAAAACCTAGGCAATATCATTCAGGACATAGGCATGGGCAAAGACTTCATGACTAAAACACCAAAAGCAATGGCAACAAAAGCCAAAATTGACAAATGGGATTTAATTAAATTAAAGAGTTTCTGCATAGCAAAAGAAACTATCATCAGAGTGAACAGTCAACCTAGAGAAAGGGAGAAAATGCTTGCAATCTATCCATCTAACAAAGGGCTAATATCTAGAATCTACAAGGAACTGAAATTAACAGAAAAAGAAAAAACATCAAAAAATGGGTGAAGGATATGAACAGACACTTCTCAAAAGAAGATATTTATGACACCAAAAACATATAAAGAAAAACTCATCATCACTGGTCATTAGAGAAGTGCAAATCAAAACCACAATGAGATACCATCTAACACCAGTTAGAATGGCGATAATTAAAAAGTCAGGAAACAGCAGATACTAAAGAGGATGTGGAGAAATAGGAACACTTTTACACTGTTGGTGGGAGTGCAAATTAGATCAAACATTGTGGAAGACAGCATGCAAATTCTTCAAGGATCTAGAACTGGAACCCAGCAATCCCATTTACTGGGTATATTCCCAAAGGATTATAAATAATTTTACTGTGAAGACACATGCACATGTATGTTTATTGGAGTGCTATTTACAATAGCAAAGACTTGGAACCAACCCAAATGCCCATCAATGATAGACTAGATAAAGAAAATGTGGCACATATACACTATGGAATACTATGCAGTCATAAAAAAGGATGAGTTCATTTTCTTTGCAGGGACATGAATGAAGCTGGAAACCATCATTCTTAACAAACTAACACAGGAACAGAAAACCAAATACCACATGCTCTCATTCATAAGTGGGAGTTGAACAACGAGAACACATGTACACAGGGAGGGGAATATCACACATTGGGAACTTTTAGTGGGTGGAGGAGGGATAACATTCAAAGAAATACCTAATGTAGATGATGAGTTGATGGGAGCAGCAAACCACCATGGCACATGTATACCTATGTAACAAACCTACATATTCTGCACATGTATCACATAACTTAAAGTATAATTTAAAAAATACCTAGATAAAAATGTATAAACCTGTTTGTGTCTTCCAGTAGACCTCTGACTAGCTTATTACTGGTGTAGGTTGCTTAGCTTCTGTTTCCTTATCTATAAAATATCCATAAGCATACTTACCTCCTGGTGATTTATCTGTGATTTCCTATTTTATTTTGTTTCTGTTTTTGAAATGAGATATTACATGTAAAGTATAACAACTGTTAATAATTAGACCCAGGAACTTAATATTATCATTTTATCTGAGGCTGATTATAATTGAAGAATACTAACTTCTAATAATTAAACCTGTAATAAACTGAGTCATAAAGCAGACATTGGTTTATGAATTATCGGTTTACTTATTATCAAGAGAGATAATTCTGGATAAACATGGCCTGGTGGTTCTCTACTTATCTTTTTCAGTTAGATGATAACTTATAAATCAACATCTGGTATATTACTCAGTTTATTGTAAATTTAATTATTGAAAGTTAGTACTCCTCAATTATGATCAACTTCAGGTAAAATGACAATACTGAGATCCTGGGTCTAGTTATTAACAGTTGTACTTTGCATGTGATATCTCATTTCAAAACAAAAACAAGCAAACAAACAGAAAACAAGAAATCATGTGTAAGTCCCTAGAAGATAGCTATGATTGTGGATATTTTATACATATAGTAACAGAGGTTAAGCAACCTACCTCAAATCAGGAACATCCTATTCTGAGAATGTTGAAGATGTTGAAGATGCAAAGGAAAACAACAGACTGGTAGAGTAGAGACGTTGCAGTCAAAGAGGAAACTGTGGATCCAAATAACATATTTGAGTTAAGTGGTGGAAAAGAGAGAATTCAAATCTCTTCAGATACTCTTGTTTCTTTTTTTCGCATATATATGTTTTCAATTTTCTTGTGTGAAATTGGGTAGTCTCAGATAAATAAGTAAGAGTAAGAATGGTATAAGTCACCTAGTGAACTAAAATTTGCTGGTTATGACAAAAGATTAAAGGAAAATACTTTCTTGGTTGCTAGAAAATAAAACCTCTTCTGAAGCCTTAGTTTATAAGTTCACCCCACCCCACCCTCAATTTGTGTATCATTATCCCATTCTTTGTCACTGACTCTGTATAAAAATGTGTTCAAGCTTTACACATCTTGAAAAAGTATTCTTCCTTTAACCCTACATTTTCAACTACATACACTACCTACACTATTTCTCTCCTTTCCTTCAAAGTCAAACCTCTAGAAAAAATAACCTATACTCATTATGTCTGCTTCTCTGCCTTCCATTCATTCTTCAATTCCTATAATACGGCTTCTGTCTGGATTACTTCTCTGAAGCTGTTTTCTCTAAGGACTCCATCGACACACTTATTAAACCAACTAGACGTTTTTATCCCAATTATATTCATCTTTTGTAGTGTTTGCTTCTGTTCACCACTGCATCTTTCTGAAAATTATTTTATCATTTTCTATTCTGCAAATTCCTCCTGATAATCTTTCTATTTTTTTCATGAGCACTCCTTAATTTTCCCATCGATGTTTACCAGATACCTACTCAAACAATCTACTTATTTCTTTATGTAATTTTCTTAGGCAATATTTTCAGCTTCCACAGTGTTAACCACCACATTTCCTCAGTTACTCATCCATATCTACCTATCACTTACAACAGTTCTTAGAGCTGAGGAAGCATTTAATTAGTATGTTCTGAATAAATCAACGGATAGATGGATGGATGGATAGATGGGTGGATCTACATGAGAAGTTACAATCTAGAAATGTTAGGGATGAATGGGGAGCAGTGGAGACCCAATTAAAAACATACTTATACCATATTTAGTCTGGAATTCTACCTTTAAACTTAGATTATAAATTTTCTTGAAAATCAGTGGGAAGATATAGCAACAATGGTCCCGTATTGTAGCATGGCAATCATCAGTTAGAGTTGAGTCATATCTATGCCATTTAGAGGAAAATGTGTTGCTCAATTGGCACAGTCAGACCATGGCTATGCCTTCAGTTATGGTACCTGCCTGACCTCATAAGCATTCAATTACATATGTCAAACAAAACAGCCTGCATACACATAAATTCAATATCATCCAGACTATATTAGTCACTTTCCAAGTTTATTAATCTGTGATTCTTACTTATGTACCAAATTTCAATAAAAAATTTATCCATATTACATAAGCCAAAAAACAAGAGTCCTGGAAGTTCTTCCTGTTTACTTCCTGCAACATCTTATCAATATTAGCTCGTGTCAGTATTCACCATTACAAATATGTCTCTAGCTTATCTCCTCTCTTATTTTAGGCACACATCATCATTTCCCTACAAATGTTGTGACAGGTTCCTAACTGCTCTTCTGGCCTGTTCTTGTTTCCTCTCTATTCATCTATCTGAAAAGCTTCTATATTTCCTTTAAGTCTCAGTTCAAGTGCTCTGTTTTCTGTGAAGCTCATCTGCTTTAGAAATAAATTTATTTATGCCTCCCTTTATCTACTAAATTATTAGTATTATTGTAATGTTTTACTAGAATAATGATAATGACAATAACAATAGCCATGAGAGGGCTATTATTGAGAGGGCTGAGGTGGGAGGGCTTGAGGCCAGGAGTTTGAGACTAGCCTGGGCAGCAAAGGGAGACCTTGTTTCTAAAAAAAAAATTGAATAAAGACATTAAAAAAAGTTTAGTTAGCCCAATGTAGTGGTTAGTGCCTGTAGTCCCAGCTACTCAGAAGGCTGAGGCTGGGGGATCTTGAGACCTTTAGTTCAAGGCTGCAGTAAGTTATAATCATACCACTACACTCCAGCCTGAGCAACAGAGCAAGACCCCATATCTACGAAAATAAAATATAAAGTTTCAGTACCTGGCAATCTTTAAGTTAGAATTTTTCATCTCTGAGTTTTTTTTTTTTCTTTATGATCTTATAACTTTGAAGTGGGAATTTAATAATCCAAAATAATTCTAGTTGAATAATTATATTTGAAATAAATTTGATTTGAGGAAAGTATTGGTTAAGCCTCTATTTTTTTTCTGGCTGGAGAAATATGTATTTAGACTGTCAGAGCAAACTAATAATTTTCTTTCAAATTTGTATTAATTTCACAGAAGAACAAGCGAGTTAATTTTTGTTTATAGCACTTCTTTTGTGTTGGTGGGATGATTCATATCAAACTGCAGCTTCTGTCAGATGTGTCAGTATAATATAGGGCTTCATCGCTCTTTTTGTTAAAGTATAATGTTATATCATGTGATGATGTTTTAAGTTTCCTCAATGACAATGTAACTTTGTGAAACATTATTGCTATTAAGAGAATAAATTTATGCATTAGACAAGTTCATGACACATTTTGAAAATATGGATGTATTATGACTCACGTATACTCTAGTTTAACCTCAGTTTTACAATTACACAATTAAATCCTGAACATATTTGATTGATCTTCTATCAAATGTTGATCTCACAGATATATGTTGAAAGGGTAATATCTGGTAGAAAAGGTAGCTTATTTAGATGATAATAGAATGGGTTTAATATGGAGAATTTTGCATCATCTTATAAATTAGGAAACTGAGGTTCAAGTGATATGTTTAAGCTCATGGCATTAACTGGTATAGCAAATGCTTTAAAAGCTAACTCAGAATTTTCTGCTGCAACCTGTAATTCATAACTGGCACTAGACTACTACTTTTACAGTAAACAAACATAAAGCTGGAGAAAAATATATATAAATGAGCCAATTGTTTTCAGCATTGGATTGCAAGCCGAGGAACACTCTGATTGCTGAGAGGAGACTGAAGTGAGCATCACAGTAGCTCAGAGGCTTTCTTTCTGGGTAAGAAGGGAGTTACAAGGTTGGAGTCACAGAAATTCATGTGAATAGGTCTCCTAAGAATTGTTGGCTGTGGACTGGCTATTAACACACAGAGTGAGACTATAAAAAAGTTACTGGAAAGTGGTTGCTACAGGATTAAGAATAAAACAAATATACCAGAGGTCAAGCATTGCTGGGAAATGGAATTCTAGCTCAGAAAGGGTAGAGAAACTTCAGTAATACTTTATTGTTGTGGGACGTGATGGTAGGTTCATTTTTTTAAAAAACTTTTTATTTTTAGACAATGATTAGTTTAGATATACATCAGATTCATGATGTCTGAAGCAGGGTGCAAGGTAGAAAGAAACTTTTTACTGTAAAGAGGGAAAAGAAGCTTTCTGGAGTGATGGAAGTGTTTAATATCTTGACTCGGGTGCATGTGTACATTTGCAAAAATTCATCAAACTGAATATTTATAATGTGAGCATTTCATTTTATGTTACATTCCAGGAAATTTTATTAACATAGGAACAAAAACTAATTAACCTGGTCTAATACTATTTCCCTGAAACAACAATAACTTCTTACTTAGCTTTTGTAATTTGCCTAAGTTTCGAGTTGGAGAGATTCTTGTATATGATTGATCATAAACTTTTAATGAAAAGACAACTAAATCCTTAACACATTAAGGAATCACCTGACCATTCTGAGTTTTTAACAGAGCTTGGACTACAATTTACATTCCTTAATCATTTTCTAGTGTCCTCAGTGATATGACATAATCTTCCAACTAATTAGCATTCCTAAAGACATGGAATGTTTTGTTATCAATGTCCTACTGTGACAAAGTTTCATAAATTGAAAATAATATGCCTCATTGTGGTTTGATCAATCTTCTTATAAGAAATAAGTAGAATAAGTGAGACTAACCTATATTTGGTCATAATATTCATCACCTGCCACACTCATTTGCACAAAATCATATTCTATCTTGTCTTATTTAGCCTGAGGTACCTCATTATCCCACCTACACTGCATGCAGTTTGAAGGCCATCAGCCTGGCTCTAATAAGTTTAAATCTCAAACTAGATTGTGTAGAGTGCTATGTATACACCAGTTGCCCAGTGAAAACCTGGTGTAAGACGTAAGAACAGGAAATTGAAAAAGGAGAAAACCTAGTAACTGCAGACTTCAGTTTTATCCTGCCCTGTGATTTTATATACCATGTACTGTAGATTCTTCAGTACATTCCCTCAAAAACTGGATGTATGCAAATACAGCTTCAAATTTGCTAAAGGTATTCTGAAAGTGGAAAGCTTAGGCACAGGGGTAAAGGAAAATATGACAGAAAGAAATTAATTCCACCTAAGTGTGCAGCATTTACTGTCTACTGGGCCAACTGTGCAGCACTTACTGTCTACTGGGCCAACTGTTTGACCTGTGTCCCTGAACCAAAGTTCATTCAGCATAAAGCACCCAAGTTTCTCCATCTCATTCACATAAATCCAGATCTTTATTATTCTTATGTTGCACAAGAAACACAGAGAACTCAAAAAATACAAATGAAGCAAAATGACTTAGTGAATTGAGAAGACTGCTTTTATATTCTTTCTAAACAACTGTCACTTAATTTACAGACCATTGGAAACAATTATCACCTTCTCCTTCAAGAGAACTCTTTCCTGACGTTTTTTTTTTTTGTAACTTTGATGCTATACTCTATTTTTGACATACTATTCAGTTTTTCACTCCATCAATAATGTTATCAGCTAATTCTTTCTAACATTATATAGCCAACTCTGCATATAAAAATAATTTGTGAAAATACGTTTTTAAAATAACTGCTATAGTTTGAAGATTTTATGTTTTGGAAATTTAATGCCCAAATTCATATACTGATAGAATTTGGAGGTGGAGACCTCAGGAAGTAATTAGAATTAGATAAGGTCATCAGGATGGGACCTCTATAACAGAACTGCTAGTTTTAAAAGAAGAAAAAGACTTGAGCTGGGACACTTTTCTTCTATCCCATGTAATAATCTCTATGATAATGCACAAGAAACATGGTATCTCTTGTATGGTGAATACATAGCAATGTACAAAATCTAGTCTGGAATTTAAAGGTATAAAAGGAAAGCTGCCTGCCTTTAAACTGCATAGCTCTAAAAAGAGAGGAAGAGAGGCCTGAACGGGCATGCTCTTTCTCTTTTGCCATGGGATGACATAGCAAGAAGGCCTTCACCAGATGCCAGTCCCTTGACATTGGACTTCCCAGCCTCTACAACTATAAGATATAAATTTATTTTCTTTATGAATTATCCAGCCTCAAGCAGTTTTTATGGCAACAGACTAAGATTATAACTGTTTTTCATCCTTTATCCCTCTAAAAATGCTTTTATTGAATTTATAATGCTCTCCAAATTGCCAGATTTAATATTCTCTATTTAATCATCAACCTATTTGATTCTTGTTAACACAACTGTCCTTGTTTACTATTTTAACTTTTTAAAACTCTCATGCCATGAATTCCAGGGAAATCATGTCTGCTTAGTCTATCTACCATCTACCTGAAAATACTATTTTTGTCTCATTTATTAATGCCACTTTTAATATGTATTAACACATTTTAATATTCTATGAGGTTTTGTCCTTGCCCCTCTTACATTCTTTTATTCACACTCACTTGAATAATTTCATAAGAGTTGCTTCTACCAATAAATAACTGATGAACCTCAAATATTTTTCTCTTCTTTTGTTCTCTCTTCTAAGTTCCAAACCAGCCACCATTTGGATACTTCTAATTCAATAAACTACTTGCAACCAAATATTAACATATCAAATATTTTACTCATTATATATATATATATATATATATATATGCATTCCAATGTATCTCTCCTGTATTATCTCAATTATTAGTATCCATTCAACTAGACATGTCATTTTCATTTCTGATGCATCCATGTTCTCACAGACTATATTTCAGCATCAAAAATTCTTATATATTCACCCATTAAAACATGTTATTTCCTATTTCTTCCCTCTATCTCTACCACTACAATCTTTGTTCAGATTTTCATCATTTCTTGTTACAATATTTCAAATTTTAGACTACCTGTTGTCAATATTTCCCTTTTCCAGACTTTGCCCTATCTGCCCCTATCTGTTGCCAGAACAATGTTAAAAAAAAAAATTCTACTTCTCTCCTCTGCTTAAAGGCAATGCTAGCTATAGTTTCAATTCTACTGCTTCTCAAAAAAGACCTTTCCTTATCTATCCTTAAACACCTTCAACCTCATTGTCTGTTAGTTATACCTAATACTGCAAACAATAATCTTTTGTTCTAAACACAGTGACTGAACTGGTGTTTTTAAATAATTGTGTCTTTGCATATGTTACTGTTTAATGTTCATATTTCTTCTATTATTATATCTGGAGCACAACAATGTATTTATTCCTCAATACTTAATTAAAATGTTTTTTTCTTTAAGACAATGTATCTATTATCTCCAAGATTCTAAAATATGTGCTATGTATATACACATACACATACACTCATCCTTACAAAAAAAGGAGAGATTAAAAGCACTGTTTTTCCTGCTACTTATAAATAAAAACATTTTCTCAAAGAAATTTCCTTTAAAACATAGTATTAAATAGGAGATTATCACACCGCTGTTTATCAGGTCTTCTCAGAAGCCCATAGAATTAAAAGTATATTATTATCTTATGTTCAAACTTAACTTTATAATACAGAGGCAAGACAACTAATTTTTACTACAAATTATTTTTATAATAAATAGATATGACGGTGTGATATAACCTTGGGAAACTCACTTTACCTTTCAGGACCTTGTTATTCTTATCTGTAAAATTAACTATTTGGAGTAGATCTCTAAGTTTGTTTCCATGTGTACAATTTTACATCAAATGGCTTTAAATATATCCTCATGTTTTTTCTTAGAAGAGATTCATGTGCATTAATTCAATGATGGCCATTTCATTGATAGTCAAATATAAGCATCTTATACATTCCTGATATTATAATATTATTTTAAAGCTGAGTTTGCAACTAGGGCGAAAACACAGATAGGGAAATAGGAGTAGATTATATTTGCATCTGTAGTGAAACAAATTAAAATCATTTCTTTCTATGCATAGTTGTTTTAGTTTATAAAGCATGCTCTGCCTTTGGAAATATGCCAAGAAAAGGTTAAGTTAGATATTCTGTTCTATGCAACTATTGCAGATTATACTGTTTTAGACCTTTATTCCCTTCTTAAAGTACCAGCTCACTGAAGGCTTTGTTTGTTTTTCTTGGTTGAGAAGAAAAAATATATATATTAGGAGACAAAGTGGAAGGTTGGAAGTCCAGTGGTTTTGACTTCTCTTTTGTCACTATCATGGATAATCCTGAGGGAATTCCTTATCAGTTGGTGCCTTTGTTTTCTCCTTTGAGCAAAGAGATGTAAATAATATCTTCTTTTGTTTCCTCTAAAGATTGATATAACTATAAATAAGATATGTATAAAAATACATATAAAAAATTAACCTCTTCAGAAAAATGAAGCTTTTATAATTTGGTAAAATATTATTTTTATAGTCAGCTGTACACCCATGTTCATGGCTTTTGAGCACGTCTGTTACTCCATAGTCATCCAGTTGTAAGCTAAAAGGAACATGGGAGCTAGTATCCTTGTTTGTCTTCTGCTTTCAAGGAGACAAACTATTCCTTACAATTGCTGTAATATATCTTTGGTGAGGAAGGGAGGGAGTAGGGCACAGAAGGATGGAGACTTAATAGAGTTTGTTTTTTAATTGTTTAATACAAGGTAATGGATTACTAGTTCTGTTATATTGTGCCTCACACTCAGGAGAATAAGAGAGAGCAAGGAATGATTCTGTTTTGACATTGTCAATTGGAAAAAAATGCCCTGCAAAGAATTTAGGCAACAAACAAAAAACCAAGACAAAGAGGTGAAGTAAGTGGAGAACGATCTTGTGGGAATTCTCATAATTACTAAATATTCAAACTCTGTTTACTTCATGTCAGCTTTTGAAACTGACTTCACTGTAGCAAAGAAAAAACATGTAGCCATCCAGGACCAAACTGGAAAAGATGTAGAGAAATTTGACATGAGCAAATAAATTTCAGGATAAACAAATCTGCTACTCTCTGGCATGAATTTAATTATGGGCATTGCAGTTCGTCTTGATATACATGCTTTGCCATGACTAGACATCGTGTTAGTACAATAGCATTCACCAAGATAAAATCATATTCATCCACTTCCTGAAACATTTCACAGTTCTGTTGAATACTAGCAGAAAAATTTTAAATACATGAATCCTGTTCACTGACTGCTGTGGTAAACTGCACAGCATAAAACAGAAATCAAAGTTTATGAGCCAGGCAAAGAACACTCTTTAACACCTCTGTTTTTTCATATTTTAAAATTTCTTATTTAATTCCCTAATTATATCTACTTTCTCAGAATTGCCTAATTTTCAAATATTCAAGCAGTACTCATGCTACCTTAGAGCCATTTTAAGTGTAATTTTTTCTTTAACTTTTATTAATAAATTGCTTAATTTTGATATTGATGTCCTCTAATGACACTAATTATTATGAATTCACTATAGCCAATAAATTGTAGAAGGTCTTAAAGCTTCTAAATTGGAATAAGTCATACATATTTTGTCTAGCAGATGATATTTTTTCTTCTAGTACCATGGAAGCAAGCCATAAACTGTGAGAATACTTGTTCTAAAAATTGATTTCACAATTTAACTTATTAGTATTTCAAAAAATCCTTTCCAGAGTGAAATCATAAAATAATTCAAATTTTCTATTTTAACAAATATCTGTCTTATATGAAGTAACATAAAAACACCAGAAGAAATATCTTAAAAAATATTACTGTATTAGGAATATTGCCTAGAGTATTCCTAATAAAAATAAGAAAAAAACCTCAACAAAATATACATTTAAGGTTAATTGCAATTTTGGTGTGGAAAAAATATATAAAAATATCCTGCAAATTTGTTTAAAGCTAAATGTCTTACCCATTTAGCTTTTGTTAAAATAAATCTACTCTAGTTGCATATGGAAAATATCAATTGGAATATTTGAATTATCACAGAAATAAGATTTCCAAAACACCTTAAAATGTCCCTAAAATTGTAGAGTAGAGCAAATTCATTCTTTAAGCTTTTAACTTGCATCATCTATTATTTATCTTGATGTGTCAGAGCTGTGATTCTGGGGGCCTATCATTACTGTTCTGAAACTTCAACAAAAGCTGATGGAACTTGGTTTACCAGGGAAGGTCCATCAGGAAGTGCCCCAGTGTCTTTTTTACTTCCTGAACACAGCTGGATTGGTCATTGTGAGATTTGTAGGAGGCAGATAACACATAGTTACCACCCTAGGGAAAAAACTAAAAGTTGTGCATAAATAATATGCTTATGAGATCACCAGTAGGTACTTTCACATTGATGATTCTTGATGAGGCTCCATTACTGTGTGTGTGTATGCATACATGTGTTGTGTGTGTGTGTGTGTGTGTGTGTGTGTGTTTAGGATTTAATAGCTATGCCTAATCTCTGATGTACTGTTTTATTTCTCACTGTGGCAGTGTTTCTGCAGTATCTCTGAGTTAGTTTATTTGGAGAGTTCCTCTTCTAATTACCATATTATCAGACATCATACACTCCTTCCAATTTTCCCAAATAAAAATTACACTATTCCTTATAATTTTTTTATTTAAATATATTGTGTTTTTTAAAAGGTTCTCTTTTTCAAAAGATAGACATCTAGCTAACTCTGTTTTACATAAAAGCTATGTACATATGTTAGTTATTTTGTGGGATGTATTTTAAGGCCCCTTTCTATCCCTGGGTATTTTGAGTCTATGAAAATCTCCCTGTAATATTTATATTTTTTTCTATATAAACTTATGATGCCTATATAAGTGATAAGTAGCTTTAGATGGTATAAGAAAAAAGCAATCACCAGGACATTTTACTCCTATGCTTAAACAAGAATTGTGCTAAATGAGGATTTAGTCACCCGGGACGTAGAAGAGGTTAGCTGTTGTAATTTTGGGCACATTCATGTATTATTGTACACATGAAAAAATTCCCTTAGAGGCAGGGTGTGGGAGAAGGGCGTGAGGTGTCAGATGTACAAGCTGCAAATTTCATTTCCAAGAATGGGATAATGGTGACCACATAGTTTCACTATTTCTCCTGGAGAACCATACAATTCCAAAGATTCTTTAAAAAACAAGAATGATCACTGCAAATCATAGCACCCGGCCCCAAATTTTGATTAACTCTTCCATTACACAAAGTTAATTTCTGTTATTATTTTTCGTGACCTTCATTCCACGAAAATCTGGAAAAATAATCTTCATTAATAAAGGTACCAATTGAAGTATACTCTTTATACTTCAATTTGTAGCTTCACTTAAAAAACCCACAGCATAACACACTTTATTTGGATTTGAAGATATATATATATATATATATATATATATTTGAAGAGATATATATTTGAAGATATATATATATCTTCAAATCCAAATAAAGTGTGTTATGCTGTGGGTTCTAGCTCTGTTTTTTCAATAATTTAATCTGTTCAGAATCTAAGAAGTTCTAAGTATGGCTTATCTGGGTAACCTTGATAAAGTCCCTGAAGTTACCTGAATCTGTACTTCCCTACCTTTTAAATAGAAAAACCAAGTCTTACCAATTATCACTCATTTTTAAAATGAAGTGCTAAGGTGGCTGGCACTCTATAAGCCTGTAATAGGACACCATTTGGAACTCATCATTAACATGTGTCCTTAGAGTATGCAACTCAGGAACTAGCAGTTCTTAATTGGACTTTATTAGACTTAAGGGAATCCAGAACTCTCTCCACAGTGAGAACAGCTCAAGTGCAAATCATGGAGTCATAACAGTCAGGAGAAGGACAAAGTAACATTCACAGGGCTTTAGGAATAGAAGTGATTATTTTTACTTTTTCAGCATCATCAACATGCTTTCACAATTCCACTGGCCAGAATCACATAATCAGAAATCACTTCGGTGACCTAAGATAACTTTTCAAACTTAGGAAATATATTTATAAAAATCCCACAAAAAACACATATACACACAAAACCCCACAGCTGTGACCTTAATAAAGGTTCAAAAAGTAAGATGATTATGCTTTTCAGTGAATGAACGAATGTGTACAATGTTCCTGAGGCTGTTTAAAGCATAAAATTATAAATGCTAGAGATAAACTCTGTAATTATTTAGAGACTCTGAAAGTATACAGGAATATAGAAAAAATAATTTCATCTGATACAAATTTTGTACTATACAACAGGACTAAACATAGGAGAAACTCTAACCAAGTAAGAAGAACATGGTAAATCCCAAATAACTCCAATATTTAAGTTAGTGAATGACATCAGGGAAAAATAAGAAATGGATTAACAATGGATTAACAATTGGACCAGAACGATCATTGTTAATGACATGTGGAAACAAATTGAGTGTTTTTCTGTATTAACTTCAGTCCTAACATGTTTAGTAAGTTCCTTTTATTTATTTATTTATTTTGACACAGTCTTTCTCAGTTTCCCAGGCTGGAGTGCAGCGGTGCAATCTTGGCTCACTGCAATGTCCGCCTCCCAGATTCAAGTGATTCTCCTGCCTCCCAAGTAGCTGGGATTACAGGCACCCACCACCACGCCTGGCTAATTTTTGTATTTTTAATAGAGGTAGGGTTTCACCATGTTGGCCAGGCTGTTCTCAAACTCCTGACCTCAGGTGATCGGCCCACCTTGGCCTCCCAAAGTGCCAGGATAGGCATGTGCCACCATGCCAGGCTATGTTCATTAAGTTCTATGGAGTCCTACATGTACAAATATTTGCAAATATAATCTCTGAGTTTTAATGTGGCGAATTTTCTTGCAGTCTCTGAATTACAGACTTCTACTCTTATCTGTATCTCTATTAAACTTTTATATTTGGTATGTCTAACGAAGGTTTCCTCTTCTTCCTGGGCACAGCTACATTTCCCAGTTCCCATGCATGTAGTTATGTAGTTAGAATTTTCTAATTCACTTCCTACTTTCTGGTCTCCTGATTGGCTAGTACAATAGAAGTGAAAGTGGTTTATGCCACATGGGAATCTGGTCCTAAACTTTCTCACAGAAACCCCTGTATTATTTATTTTTACCCACCCATGCAGCTGTATGGAAAGGACCTCAAGGCTTTACCATATGGAGTAGTCACATGAGAAAATAACCAGATTCCTGAGTCTCCATGTAGACTAGATAGCAAAGAAACCGGGAATCCTGAGACAGCACAGAAAGCACAGCAGCTCTGGAGAGATGCCAGATTAGGAACATTTGCATTACATGGTAGATCTGTAAAAATAAGCTTTTTTCAAAGGACACTGAGACTTTTTGAATTTTGATGACAGTCTGCTTTGTATAATACTAATATTATTGCTAAAACAATATCTCATTCCACTTGCCAAATATTGTTAGGAGTAGTCTGATTTATAATCTACTTAAGCTACATATTTTGATGTTACTTATTGTATCTGTATTTCATTTCTCTATTGTTTCTTTCCCAATATTGGTGAGATTCATCAGTTCTTTGGTTTTCCAACAAAAACTCCCTAATTTGGATTCTCAGTCCTCTTTTCTGGAATGCTGCCATGAGATCCTAAGTGAAGCCTGTGGCTACAGTCTGCCTTTTGCAAACCATAGGTAGTACTGAGTTAATCTGGGGACCTAATTAACCTGGCTTGAAAGGATCTTGGTTACTGCATCCCTTTTACCACATCTCTCTTTAACAGATGTTCTCTTGTATTTAACAAGCCTGCTAACTGCCCAATCCTGACTTTTGTTTTTAATGCCTTCCTGGCTTGAGAGTAATCTTTTATTTTTCAGTTTGAATATATGTATTTTATGATCTTCATGAACTATCCAGCATACTGACAGTGATAGATAGCCTATTTATTCTGATTTCCTCTGTCTTCTTCCTTACTTTGAATTATTCTCAGATTGCTTCTTATGTGCATTGCAACAAAGTCAACACCTTTATTCTCAGTACCAACATCATAAACAACAGTGTATTAGTCTGTTTTCACACTGCTGACAAAGATATACTTGAGAATGAGCAATTTACCAAAGAAAGAGGCTTAATGGACTCACAGTTCCACGTTTTGGGGACAGCGTCACAATCATGGCAGAAGGTAAAAGGCAAGTCTCACATGGCAACAGATGAGAGAAATGAGATTGTGCAGGGAAACTCCCCTTTATAAAACCATCAGATCTTATGAGACGTATTCACTACCACAAGACTAGCATGGGAAAGACTCACCGCCATAATTCAATGATCTCTCACCAGGTTCCTCCCACAATATGTGAAAATTATTGGAGCTACAGTTCAAGATGAGATTTGGATGGGGACACAACCAAACCATATCAAACAGTGAATTATTTTTAATAAAGATTCTTCAAATTCTAGTCAATAAAGGATCTGATTTTTCCACTTATTAGTTATACACAGAATGTGTTACTGAAGTGTAAAATATTCTAGAGACAATCCATAAACATTTTGTAAAAAAGAAAGGGGCAAAGTTGAAAAGCCACCTTAAGTTTGCAGAGAGGGAAAGTTAGAATTGTCTAGCTTTAATATCAGGAATAATGATTTACTATGATGTTTCTGATGGGGATTTTCATAATACTGAGTTCTAAGCCTACTGAACTGTGGTATAGAACATGTGTGAGGGTGAGCGCTAAGGACTCACATTTTTTCAAGCAATCATGCAGTCTTCTACATTTCTATCAGTCTTTTACATAGATTTTGTTTAAGGTTCTTAAAGCCTTTATTAGTTTTCTTTTCAAAGATCTACCCGTTTTTATCCATTGTCTAATTCCAAAGTGGCTTCACATTTCACATTTTTGTCATGGCAACATGGCAAACCATGTCCAGGTACTAATATTTCTATTATGACTGATGCTTGGAATTTATATCTGTGATTTTCACAACTTTCTATTTGTTAGAATACACTCATAAAGCACAGCCCACACTCTAGGGAAGGGGATCTAAGCTCACTCTTTGGAGAGAGGATTGTCAAAGTATTTTATCTGTGGCCATATTATATAACACTGGAAGGACAAAACATGAATAAGACACATCATTTTACTTCAAGGCTTTCATAACTAGTAAAAATAGATACACAAATAAACCTAATACAATATAAAATATACTCAGATTTATTAAATATTTTAGATACAGAGAAAGAAATAATGCATGTATGTGGTTTGGATGAATTTGAAAACCGTAAGAGTGTATAACAATTCAGAATTCAGAAAAGTTGGCAAATGATGTTCTAGGCAGAGAGGCCGACATGAGAGGCATGCATGAAAATCATGACTGTTTGGGAAATGCTACTAGTAGTCCATGAGAGATATCTCATAAGAACGTAAGTAGCAAGGAGTTACAGGATACCAAGTTAGCTGGTGTCCAGTTGTGAAGATAATTATATGCTATGATAAGGTGTTTGAACTCAAAATCCAAAGATGATTGATTTTATAAGCATGATATTGCTTTAAGCTTTCATGTTTTATTATAAAATTCATGCGGCATTCTATGCTATTCTATAATAAATCAGTATTTTATTTAAAAAGGTTACGCAATCCTTAAGTAAAATTGCCATTTCTGGAATAGGTACAATTGCTCTGGTTTGATACTCAGTTAATATGTTGCTAAATAAGTGAGCAATCCAAAGTGCAAATGTAATTCATGGCACAGTCACTGATGCTGAGACATAATGAGTCATTTTTTAAAAGGGATATCATAGCCAGGTCTGCCTTTGAGAAAGTTAACTCTTGGGATGGTGAAGACTGTAACCTGCATTTTGAGAAATTAGGAAGAGCATGTTGAATGTCATTGTAAAAGACCATTGATGTTTAAACAGTAATGATAGTGTAACTTAATAGAAAGAACATCTTTGAGAGACTTTAGAGGATAATGGGTGTTCCCTGAAATTAACTAAATTATTTATGTTTCATAAAATGTTTGTTTTCAAACAACTGGCTCAGATAACTATGAGCACAGAATGCTTTTCCTTTTGGGAGCCACTCATTTACTTCTTGGTTCATCTTGTAACAATCACTATGGGACAGAACAGTGTAAGACAGCACAGACAGAACATATTCTACTCTACAGATTCTACTCCATTTCTAAATAACGACTAGCTATTTCCAGAGCAAATTCGGAAGAAATCTAATGGATGAACTTACGATTATTTATGTATTTATTCAGCAAGAAAATCTAAAGGGCATAATTTATGGCCTCAAAATTGTTGTGTTGAAGAGGCCCCAAAAGCTGGTTCAGAGATTAGATGTTATGCCTATGGACTCCTAATCTACAAAGCTCTTAATCCACAAATAAAATGTACAGAAAAATAATATTTATGCTAATACCCTGTTTTAAAATTAAAATATAATATATTTTCAAATAAAATCAAAGTACAAGTTAGTTACATATAAAACTGGCCCTCCTATTCCCATATTTTCAACTTTAGCAGTTTACTACTGGGCCTCAGAGAACTCAAGTAAAAAGTTGCATCTGTTTCCCAATTCACTCTGCAAACCCACTTTCGAATGTGACAGAGGCAGAAAACAGGGCAACTGCTGCTTAAATTCTGTTTTTAAGAGGGTGACATAAATCATGTATACTGAGAAGATGTGGATCTTTAAATGCCTTACTTATCTTCCATTAACAGTCAATTAGCCTGAGGAAAAAACTTTTAGTAGAAGGTGTGGAAGAAATTGTCAAAATGCTTACCAGAGGCAGATCAAAAAGTAATAATGATCTCCATGCCAAGATGCCTCCTACTCCCCAAATCCCCATGAAATCTCAGCAGTCCCTGAGTTAAGCAGATGTGATTCTATATGCCTAAAACAGAGAAAATAAGCGGAAAAAAACACAGAACTAGTAATTTTGGGAAAAAATTACTTAGTGAGGAAGAACCAACTTTAGCATTCTCAAATGGAAAATAACTGAAAGTAAGCCAGAGAAAGGCCTTTACAATATTAATGGCATAAAATTGGAGTTAGAAAAACAGTGCTGGTCTTTTATAAGTGCTTCAGAAGAGTACACATACTATAGCCTATAAGAAAGAAATTCTGTGAACAGGTACATTGGCAGAGTCCCCTAGAATCCTCTTTCAACACAATTTAAATTAGGTGAGCATAGAAACTGTGAGTCAAGAAAAAATAATAGAAATCTTTTACTGATGATGTAAATCCAACTTTTCATACAAGATAGGGTTTCCAAAATAGTAGATCAGGAAATACCTGAAGTTATGGAATACTTATATCTCATAATAACATTTATAACTTGGCATTCTCCTGCAAACTCACCATCACTGCAAGCCGTTGTTTACCAGAAGTTAGGGAAGTGGAATATGAAGAGGGTTTAAGCGCTACAGCTCTGGAGTGGACAGATAGTCAGCAGCATTTTCTTCAAGCTGTGTAGGATCTTAAATAAAATACTTGACTTTCTTTCTCTCAAATAATTACAGATTCACGCGAATTGCCAAGGAATGTATAGAAAGGTCCAATTCATTATTTATCCAGCCTCCTCCAATGGTATAAAATGGCATCTTGTGTAACTGCAGCACAATGTCAAAACCCCTCAATGAACATTGCTGCTATTCAGAACGTATTCCCATTTAACCAGTATATATGCACTCATTTGTGTGTTTATGTGTGTGAATTTCTATGTAATTGTATGACATGTGTCTCCATGTAACTACCACAAAAATCAAGATGCAGACCACAGAGCTCCCTCGTTTTACCCCTTTATAGCCATATCCACTGCCTGTCACCACATCCCCAATTCTTGCCAACTACTAAGCTTTTCTCAATCTCTATTATTTAATTATTTTAAGAATATTATATGAATGGAGTCATACAGAATGTAAACTTTTAAGGTTGTAGTTTTCATTCAGCATAATTTTGAGGTTAACTAAGCTGTTGGATATATAAATAGCTTGTTTCTTTTCATTGCTGAATGGTATTTCATGGCATAGATATACAACAGATTGTTTCACCATTCACATATTGAAGGATATTGATTATTTTCCAGTTGGGGCCTTTAGGTATGCAATTTCTATGAACATTTGTGTACAAATTTCTGCATGCCTGTATGTTTTCGTTCCTCTGTAATAAATGCCCAAGAGTGAAATTGTAGGGTCTTATGGTAAATCGATTTTTAGTTTTAAAATAACCTACCAAACTATTTTCTAGAGAAACTATACCATTTTATATTCCCATGATCACTGTGTAAATGAGCCAGGTTCTCAGTATCCTCATCAGCATTTGACGTTATCATTATTTTCTTAAATTTTAGTCACTAGGACAGGTGTATAGTATTATCTCTTTGTGATTATAATTGTATTTTCCTTGTGGCTAATGATGTTGAGCAACATTTTCTTGTACTTGTTTGATAGTTGTTTATTTTCTTTAGTGAAATGTTTATGTCTTTGGCTTATTTTCTAACTGGATTTTTTAAAATGTTGTGTTGAAAGTTCTTTATATATTCTACATGAAATCTTTTGGATAAATGTATAATTTGCATATATTTTCTTCCAGTCTTTTTTTTTTTAGAGCCAGAGTCTTGTTCTGTCACATAGGCTGGATTGCAGTGGTGCAATCTTAGCTCACTACAACCTCTACCTCCCAGGTCCAAGCACTTATCATGCCTCAGCCTCCAGAGTAGCTGGGATTACCGGCACATGTCATCATACTCCACTAATTTTTTTTTTTTTTTGTATTTTAGTAGATATAAGGTTTCACTGCATTGCTCAGGCTGGTCTTGAACTCCTGAGCTCTGGCTATCTGCCCGCTGCGGCCTCCCAAAGTGCTGGGATTACAGGCGTGAGCCACTGTGCCTTGGTTTCTTCCAGTCTTTTCCTTTTTTTTGTCTTAACAAGATCTATAGAAAATCAAACATCTATAAATTTTATAATTTTATCTTTTTTTAATGTGTTTTTGGTATCAGTACTAATAACTTTTCACTTTGTCCTAGGTCCTGCAATTTTTTTCCTGAAATTTTATGTTTTTATATTTTAAATTTAAATGTTACCTATTTTGAGTTAACTTCCTAAAGACGAGTGAGATTTAGAGTTTTAAAAATGACTTTTCATATAGAGTATTTTCAACACAATTTGTACTACTGTCTACTATAACTATATATTAAGACAACACTGAGAATAATGACTCCTCCTTCTAGTTTACTTTCTTTATTAAAATTGCTTTGAGCATTCTATATTCTTTCTTTATCCATGTAAATCTTAGAGTAAACTATCTATGTATACAAAAACTTTGCTTGGAATTTGATAGGAACTGCATTAAATGTATATTTCAACTTGAGAAGAATTTACCTCTTTATATACGTATATGTATACATATTATATATGTGTATATACCCTTCATTTAGTCATCTTCTTTTATTTTGTAAATCGGCATTTTGAATATTTCAACACATAGATCAATATATTTTGTCAGTTTTATTCTTAATCATTTTATATGTTTATTCTTAATCATTTTATATATGTATATGTATACATATTATATATGTATATATATCCTTCATTTAGTCAAGTCTTCTTTTATTTTGTAAATCAACATTTTGAATATTTCAACACGCAGATCAATATATTTTGTCAGTTTTATTTTTAATCATTTTGTATGTTGTGTAGCACTCCTAAATGGCACTAAATTTTGATGTAGGTTTAATTTATTTATTATTAGTATACAGAAACAACTTATTTTCATGATGACCTTATTTTTGGCAACCTCATTGAAAACACTCATTAGTTCTCGGTTTTGTGTGATTTCTTAAGAGTTTCAAGGTAGAAAATCATGTCATCTGCAAATAGAAACAATTATTTTTTTTTCTTTCCAATGTGTGTAATTTTATTTCATTTCCTCGGCTTATTGTACTGGCTAAAACCTTCAGTACTGTGATGAGTAAGAATAGTGAACATGGCCATCCTTGTAGTTTTCACTATTAGGGAGAAGGCATTCAGTCTCTCACCATTAAGTGAGATGTCATCTGTAGACTTTGTTTGTAGATGTCTTTATCAAGTTCAGAAAGTTTCCCTCTATTTCTGGTTTGCTGCTAATTTTTATATTAACAGTATTGGTTTTTGTCAAATGCTTTTACTTAATCAGTTGATATAATGGTACAATTTTCTTCTTTATTCTATTGATATGGTTGACTGTGTTTATTGATTTTCACGTTATACCAGTCTTGCATACTTGTAATAAATTTCACTCCATTGCAGTGTACTATTTTTTCTATACACTATTGCATTTGATTTGCTAACGTTTGGTTGATCCTTTTCATGTCTAGGTTTATGAAAGACATTGGTCATAGGTTTTTTGCTCTCTATTATCTGGCTTTATTATTAGAATAAAGCTGGCTTCAAAAGTTCACTTGCAAAGTATTTATTTAACCTTTTACAAACATTGAATACTCATCTTTTAAATGGGGTTAATGATCTTTTTAAATCTGTACAATGAGTATCATAAACTTATATGTTAATAAAAATATTTAAAAGCATATATTCTTAAAAGTATTAATCTAGAACCTGGAGTAGAATAATTGCTTAACAAACATAATCCAGAGCTATTTATATTGATCTGATACCCAAAAGAGGAAAAGAGCTAAAACTCATCAGTGTCCCTCACTTTCACACTCTACTGTAAAACTTTCTTCAGTCTTTATGACCCATCCACTTACAAGTTTTACCCACAATAACCATCATCTTCTATCGTACTCTCCACCCGACCCAATCCATACTGTTAGATGTAGTGAACTCCATGTTTCTCTTCAAAGAATCAGTATGTCAGTATATTCAGCTCTCTTATTCTTTAATTCTTCATTTTGAAGTTTAACTTCCTTGTAGTTTTAGTAAATAACCTTTTCCACCAGTTCTAATCAGTTGTTCACATCTGTTTCTCTGGTCCCCTCCTCTGTCCTGACTCATCCTGGTTACCTGCTCAGTCACCTGGCCTGGTCACCTGCTGTGATCTGAGTAACCCCGGTCACCTGCTCTGACCTGTCCTATAACTGTCCTTCCTGCCAAACTACCCACTCCACCACTCCTGCTAGTACCCCTGCTCTCTTTAAAATAGTCAATTGGAATTAGCTTAGACTGTGAGGTCTAACCCTAGCCAACAGGGGAATGACACAGCAGTAGGGGCTACCTGTGTCAGGAATAAGAACCCCTTCCCCTCCCTTGTCCAGATGTGTGCTTGCCATTGCTCCATCTTGTGAGATGCACCCTTCTTGGTGCATTGCCTTGCTGAGGAAATTTATATTTGAGTGCTACTTCTTTTGTGGCACCAAAAATTTACATATAGCCATACTATGATAAAAGCATCAAAAATTTTAATTTTGGATCACTTTTTACAAAAAGATAACTAAATCTATCTAAATCTATCTAATGTGGAATTAAGATAAACTATGCAATTGTGAGAGTGTCAAATGAGAACAACTTAAACTATGATGTTAGAAAGACATCAAGAGAAAAATAAAGAAATTGAGATTGCAGATTCTTATTATTAAAAATGTAGCCCAGGTCCAGCAACATCAGCATAATATGGGAGTTAATTAGAAATGCAATTCCCAGGCCCCTGCCTAGACTTACTGAATCAGAATCTACCTTTTAACAGAATCCCAAGGTGATTCCTATGTGCATTAATGATTGAGAAAAAACACTCCTTTAGACAACAGAAGAAACAGAAGACAGAAATCAGAATATATGTATATACTCATATATTCATTTTAGCTTGTCTAACTTTTTCTTTATTTTCTTCATTTATGGCAACTTTGGTGCTACTGGCTTAGCTTAGAAAGGAAAAGAGAATGAGAAGCTAAGCTGATGAATTTACTGCTGAGCTATTTAGAGCTTTTCTTTTTCCCTTTTATTTGTAAAGTTTGTGATTGTCAAAATAAATAGTATTTATGGCTTGAAACTTAAGAAGTACAGTCATAAATCCTCAATTTCAAACTTTAAAGACATTAAATAACTTGGCAAGTACTTGCTATTCTTGTCTCCAAATAAATGAACACAAGTAAGTAAGTTGTGATTCTGCATTTTTGGGTAATAAATGCTATTTATTGGTGTTAGCAGTTAGTTGTTTCAAAAATTTGCTCCATTTAGCTTCCCTAATCTTTTATGAATGAGGCATAACAAGGAGAGATACAGGCAGTTTTGGGAGCTGGAAAATTTGGAAGGAAAGTATAGAGATAAAATGTTAACAAATTACAGTAAAAATATCCAAAATGTTGTTCTAAGACTCTTGCCTTTAAAAGATCTAGAATTAAATTAATTAAGTCATATTGGTATGCTTTATAAAGAAGTTACAATTAAAATGTATGATCTTAAAAATTATATAAATTGTTATAGACTGAATTGCCTTCTCCCACTGGATTTTCTGTTTCAAATATAAACTTGTCTAATTAAAGTGGAATTATTGCTCAAATTTTCTATGCTCTCTCTTTCAATATCACATTTTTACACTAGTTTTCCAGATTAGGTTACTCTGAAAGATAAGACTTGAAGTAGCAAGGTTCACCTAATCCTTTAAGCCAAATCTCTATGGAATCAATTGGCTAAACTTTTAGAAGAATAAACAGCTAACACACTTTATGTCTCTTCTGTACTGTTTTTGTATGGGATGACAGGACAAGTAGTGCAGGTGTAGAGTTAGTGTCAATTCTTTAACTAACTGTGACCTTCAAATGGAACTATACTTCTGTAAACTCATGTAAACTGAACTATTAAAAAAAATTCTGTTTCTGTTTAGTAAGTCTAAAATTATCTAGTTTTAGTCTAAAACAATCTTTCTGCAAATGACCCCAAAAATATTTGTGTGTCAGTACACTTAGCATTTCCAACCACAACCTCAGTAACATGCTGGGTGTTGATGAGTTTTTAATACTAAGCTTTTCTATCCTGCAGGGAATCAAAATCATACATCTAACTCCATTCCTATGGCATATTTCTTTCTTAACTAAAACAAGCAACTTATTCACGTCTCTATAGACTCCCATTCAGACATAAAGTATTATCCTGAGAAAATACATAAATTGAAAATCTTGTACCTGGAGCATAGTCTAATATGTATCATTCTTTAAATGCACATCCTGTAGCAAAAGCAAACCATGACAATGACACTTCAGTGTTGTATAATGCTATGCCAATTTTAATACTCTTACGCAACTGCTTGCTTTATTTCTCACAACTCCCTTAAAAAAAAAAATGAAACCCAAGTTTCCTAAACTTGCTATATTCATCGGTACACTGTGTCTCCAATTTTCTGCTAGACTTGAGCCAATATTTTTAAAGCAGTGAAAACATTCATGCTGTATATTTCAGTACATGCCTGTTAAGAATAATGAAACTATAGAATCTAGGAAGGAATAATAAAGATCATCTTGTCCAAATCTCAAGCAGCATCTTCTACATCAGATCAATATCCACACCAAATCAACGTCCGTACCAGATAAGAATCTGATCTCTTGTATACAGAAGAGGTGGGGCTGAAACCTCACTGAGTATCCACTCTGTTGATGAGCAGTTTCAATGAGTAGAAAGTATTTTTTTATATCAAATACTTTTTGTGCCTTCACCCACTGGCTCTTAACTTGTAGAAGTAAACAGAATGGTATAATCTCTCTTCTCAATGACAGCTACTGAAATATTTGAAATTTTATATAGATTTCTTCCTTCTGTAGACCTAAGATTTCTTGTTTCTTTTTTGATAGATTTTCAGTAGACAAAGTTTCTGGCATATAGTAGGCAGTTAACAAATATATGCTGGATAAATGACACCTTCTTCAGCTGTGGCCTAGGTCATGCAGAGTGGAATTAAATAACCCATTTGTATGCTCAATATGCTTCTATTTTATAGTTTGAGTTTTGGGCTATCTGAAAAAAAAAAACACTTGGATTTATCCTTGCTTGATTTCACTACAGCTATTCAAAATTTATTTATATGAAGAATTCAGTATTTCAGTTCATCAGCATGATTTCTGAGCTGTATCATTATCAAATTCTATAAACATGCTGTATATGCTGCTTCAAAATCACAACAAAAATGTTGAAGGGGCCTACTGTAGAACAATGAAGCAATAAACATCTATTTCCTACCTTTTCAGTAGTGTTTGTCCAAGAGCTCAGAATCCACTTGAATCACTTGAATTTACCTATTCATCAAAGTTGTTTTTTTCATTGTACCTTTCTCTATATAATATATGAAGATTTTTTTTCTCAAATTCAGAAATATGATTCAAACAAAGAAGTAAAATTAGTTCAGCAAAGCCTGCTTTTGCTGAATTAGTGATGTTTTTCTACTGCCCCTAATATTCTAATACCTTGTCTAATAATCCTTTCCTAAAAATATTTCTGGAGATACTCATTATAAACACTTAGTTTATAATTTTCAGAATTCATATTTAGAAGTGGATTTGAAAAACTATGACATTGGCCAATCTTCAAGTTTTCTTCTATCCCAATTCTCCATGATTTAGAGAAAAAGATACATTTTGTACAAGATTCCATTAGTTAGCTCATATGGGCATAGCATCTATGAAGAAATTAAACTTTATATGTAGCCTCTTTATATACCCCTACCTGTCTTATTTTTCTCACTAAGGCAAGATGTTTTCTCTTTTGTTTTTTAATTTGAAGACTATCTTTTATGATGCAGCAAATTAAAACTCAGCTTTTTTTTTTTTTTCTTATAAACATTGCACCAATTGTGGGTCTCTTTTTTATGATCAAAGCTAAATGCAAACACATATTCTGTTTCTGGTACCCTTGGTTTACATCTAATTCTAATCTCATTGTCAATATCCTCATAAGTTTAGAGCCATATTACTTATTTGCTTATATGTTTATTGTTCCTTCTTTTTTGAATATTATTTAATTAATTAATTTATTTTTGAGATGGAGTCTTGATCTGTCACCCAGGCTAGAATGCAGTCAAACAATCTCAGCTCACTGCAACCTCTGCCCTCTGGGTTCAGGCTATTCTCCTGTCTCAGCCTCCAGAGTAGGTGAGATTACAGGCACCCCACATTGGGCCCAGATCATTTTTGTATTTTTAGTAGTGATGAGGTTTCACCATGTTAGCCAGGCTGGTCTTGGACTCCTGAACTCATACATGTTTCAAAGGACTTAAACATCCTTTTCTTATGATAAATTCTTCTCTTATTATACTCAACTGGCTATGGACAAAAAACCCACATGGCATTCAGTTCCTCTTATTACAGTGCATGGCTATTCTTATAAAGCACATAGTAGGTACTGTAGGGAAACCTGCATGTGGCACTGGTGCCTACCTAAGGTTAGAAACATCTGACACTCTAAGATTAGACCCCATTGGAGGAGCTCTGGAGGATCTGCCAGCCTTCAAACTCTCCAAAGAGAATGCTCTTGGCACAAGTTCTGAGGTCTTGTATTACGCCCTCCTTAGAATTTTCTCTCGGAGTTGCAATACTGTTTGGACCCAACATTTTAATGGCTTGACTTTTAAAAATCAAACTGCCATGGATACTGTTTTATGTGAAATTTTGTTTCAAAGCCTTCATTGGATTACCTACTGGGGCAAACAAACTAAAATGGGCAAGCTTGTATTGCTATCTCATGGCTAAGGTTCCAAGCTATTGGATCTTTGTTTATGTATGTGTATGCATTCCAGATCTGTTTATTTGTATGTACACTTATTATTACATGTGGTATCTACCAAATTGGCTTATAAGTAAATGAACACTCATAAATTAAGTAAATAAGTCTCAGCAATTTTCAAGTTCATGTGACATAAGTCAAATTTTACTGAACAAGCTGGCTTTAAAATTATTGGTGGAATAAAAATAGAAATGCTTTCAGAATTGTTAGTATACATTTTGTCTGGATTTTATGTTTTTCTTTGTTAAATATTTTGAGATGTCAGTGTTTGGCATGGAAGGCTATAAAACTGTAAACCCAGCCAAGACAAAATGATCTTGGTTTGCATGCTTTATTTGATGAATAATAAAACTATAGAATTTATGAAAGGTAAACATATTTGCCCCCCCGCCAAATCACTAAGGTGAAGGGAAAATTCAAGCTAGGAATGCTTGGGGCAAACCTACCTCCCAGTCTATTCAAAGTCACCCCTCTGCTCACTAAGATAAATGCATATCTAATTACCACCTTTGGAAAGGCTAAGCAGAAACTCAAACACCTACACAGATATGGAAGCCCCAACCTCCCTCCTCACTTCAAGTTGCCCTGCCTTTTGGGATAGAATCAATGTTCATTTTACATATGTAAATTGATGTCTCATGTCTCCCTTATTAAAAGTGAAGTAATTGAATATAAATGTTATTGATAAGCTTTTAATGTAAATTAAAACCTTAAGTTATTTTTGATGCTCATTTAATAACTGGATCATTTCCAATTAAGAAAGGGTTGTGATATGGGGAAATATTTTTCTAAAATTCTGCAATTGTTCTTATCTATAAATGCCTATATCTGATAGTTCAGCGTTTCTTGCTCTTTAGGGTTTCACTACAGTTTTATATTTCTAAGAATAAAAATTCTAATTAACTAGTAATTCTGTATACAAAATGTGCTGGAAAGGTTATGTTAGTGAAACAAAAAGAATATTTTTTTCTAATGTGGAGTTATTTAAAAGTTAGTTCAGATTACAGATTTGAAAAGGTTATTTATGAAATGATGTACTAAGGAATCATTAAGTAGGGAGAAACATGTGGAAAGGGTTTAAATAATAAGATATTCTTTAAAACCTGATAGAAATTTGGAGACATTTGGCTAATTAACAGTTTCACAGTGAAAGCCCTTACTCTTGATTAAAGTAAAATAAAAAAGTATTGTAAAGAACTACATCAGCAGTTTGGCAATTTTTAAAAAAATATAGTTAAGAGTGAAGCTGGATTTAGTGTGGAGCAAAATTTCATACATGCTTGCCTTGCTTCACTCTATGTTTACTGTTTTGTGTGGATAGTGCTAGAGTACTTATTGGTCATTTGCCTAAAGTGAATTTCTTGATTGCACAGGATGCATGATGATATTGGAGAACTTAAGGCTATTAATTGTGTACCAGGAAAATAATATTTATTATGTGGGTTTTTGGAGCCCTAGGTAACACTGTAGCCTCCAGGATAGAGTAGGAATATTTAGGGTTGGTTTTCTGTTTGTGTGTGTGTGTGTGTGTGTGTGTGTGTGTGTGTGTGTGTGTGTATTTTTGCTTCAAGTTTTCATATGTTTGCTGTTTATTCTCTTCTGACTTTGCTTGTGTATGTGTATATATAAAACCATGATTCTTTCTAGTTCCTGGTGGAAGGGTTTTATTTGGTTCTATGAATACTTATTTTGTATCCTATGCATTTCTAGTAAGTAATCATTTGTCCCATTTATCTAGAATTCCTAAGCCACCTTTGTTGGACCTGCAGGAATTAATGGAGCACACTAGCTTTTTATCCTTAAATTAACTTTTTGGATTGTAGGCTTTGTGATACTTTAAGTGTGTTGAGTGTACTCTCATAAATAGATTTTGAGTCATATTTCTGTCTCTGCCTAATTTCTCCAAAATTTTTAAACTATTTGTGAGTATTCTTAATTTATAACAATGTGGTTGTTTGTGCACAGTCAAGCAGGGTCACTAAGGCAGCTCAGGGAGAAAGAACCCAGAAACCTGGCATTCTGGTGAAAGGGTAAGAATTTCTTACCAGTCTCTGGCCTCTTTCTTTCTACGTGAACTGATTAAATGAAAGATAAGAGTCACTGTTTATCTTCTCTGTAAAGTTTTAAATTAATTAGTTAATAATAATAAAAGCTTAAATGAAATATTTTTCAGAAAAGTAAAAAGTTTAATGCCTTTTAGTTCATGTGACTTTAGTAATCTTAGGGAAATAAACAGTTTAGAGATAATTGGTAAAATACAATTGTTTTCAAAATGTAAACATGTGGTCTAAATTATGTTTAAATATTACGTTTTCTAAATATTTTAAGGTCATAAACTGCTTCTTTGGCTTTTGAAAATTGTTTAACTTGCCTGATTTCTACCTAGGTAAGGTCTGAGGACATATGGAGTTGTCCCCACCCCTAGCTATGCTGGAAATAGTCAAATTTTATCAGAACGTAACTTACCATGTTTTACATTAAAATTAAAATTGCTAAGAGTCACCATTATAACATGGAATTAAGGCTACTAGAAACAGTTTTACGTGCAAGGTGTGTGAAAACATAGAGAGAGAGTATGTGTGTGTGTTTGCAAAAGGCTATAGGATGGTTTTGCGTCTTTAAAGTTTATGAGTCATTATTTTGGCAAAATAAATAATTAATGGTAATCTGGATTTCCAGAATCAAGCTTCAGTTTAAAAGTTGTTTTTCCTAATGTCTAGCTTTTTGGATAAATAGAAGATCCCTGAAACCATCCAGAAAAGGGGTAAGCAGTATTATTTCATGTATTTAGGTATGAGGGATTGCCAAAATGATGTTCAGTCTTCTTTAGGTTATATTTTTATGAATAATACTAAAATATGTTCCAAAATCATATGGGATTTAAAAATTTTGAATGTCTAAGTATATGCTATCAATTATAATTATGCTTATTATGTTGTCATTGTAAACCACAGAAATAACTGACTTCCCTAATACAAAGCTACTAACCCAAGTAGAACAAAAGAGTCATTAAATACCAAGAAAATACTTTGTCAGATAACTCACCAGTTATAAGAACTATGTACCTAATTTGGAAAAACTAGAGGTATTCAAGAGGATATAAATGTATTGTTAATTAAACATGAACCCATGGATATCCAGGATGGCCACCTTTTCTTTCCTGAGCCCTTAAAGTTTTTATTATTAAAAGTTTTGCATTCCATGACTCATCATAGAAAAGATAAAATAATCCAAATTGAATAAATTAGGGTGGTGACTTACAAATTACTAAAATAATTTATAAACAATATTTAATCTCATATTCCTAGGAAAACAAAGTTTCAGGTACATTTGGTCACTTGATGGGCCATTTAAATATTTTGTAAAGGGATTTCATTCAATTGTTATTTTTAATGCATCTTTGCTGGTTGTAACTTTACTATGTAAGAGGGCTGATGTTATACGAGTAGATTCTTATGCTATAGTGTATTATCACCAGGTAAATAGCTTTTTAAAAAAAATCTTCTGAGAACATCAGAGAAAGTCTATCACTGCCATCCACACTGCAACCAAACTTAAGGACCTTGAACTTTTGGTTCATAATCTCACAACTGAGAAGAGTCCCTCCACACTCTTTTAACTATATGCCCATTGGAACTTTTAAGGTAAAACTAACCAAGGAAAATTCTCCCAAGAAGAAGATGGCATCCTTGATGTGAACAGCTTTTCCCAAGTTCACAGACTTAGACTTCTATTATCATGAAACTCTTATCTTTGAAGATTTTCTTTTGCTTACATCTCTATAAACAAGAAAAGTGGAAGAGGGTCTATTACGTGCACTTATGGGATGTACTTTTATTTGTGAAGAAGTTTGTGGCCAGCCTTATACATAGATAACCTTATACTTTGATAGGTACAAGATAAAGGCCCAATGTAGGTAAGAGCCTTTAATGGTACATACATTGCCTCATAATCAGTCAAAAACAAAACATTAGTTCACTCCTCTTAACCCACATCATGGGTTAAAGAACACATTGCCAGGAGGCCTTCACTCTTTTAGAAGAGCATCATTTGTTAAGTTCTTTTTCTATGGTGTAGAGTAAAGAAGAAATGAATAGAAATGTATCCCCCATGATAGACTGTAGAAAATTCTACTGTAATGCTACAGTTACATAACAGATTTTAAATTCTCTTGTGAAAGTTATGATACAATTGACTGAAAAAGAAATATCTGTGCAGCTGCTGGCACTTGTGGCCTAGGAAAAATACATCAAATGAAGATTATAGAATTTCAGTGGTAGGGGATTAACAATGAGACTGCTTACTAAGTAAGTACACTCTTTATCTAGCTTATTCTTTGATCTATTTTAGGAGGTTTAGTTTATGGGGACCATGAATAAGAAGCATAACCCAAACTATTGCTATTATCCTCCCAAAAGACATAATAATAGTATCCCTGGTACGCTGCATTTTCTCAAAGGTTTTAATGCTTGCATGCAGCCATCTCTAGAATATCATATGGTCTCTCTTCAACTGGAATAGTAAGAGCTGAAAGACATGTGAAACCATGAGGATACCATAACCTACAAATGATGTGCTGAGACCAGAAACCCAAAATGATGGTAACTGAGAGTGGCACTAAGGCCCTAGGTTTTGGTCACACTCTCACCTAAGTAAGAACCTGGCCAAAAAGCGGAATTTTTTTTAAAACAAAATTCTGGGAGGCCATTGTTTTGGACTAAGCTCATGCACTAGGTCCCAACAGATCAAACCAAACCAAAAGGGAGACATCTGTGCTCCAGAACTGACCAGATCTTGTTTTTTCTCCTGCATATCTCCATAATGAACATTTCTGACAGCATAGGTTTCTCCACTCCCTGAAGTCCCCATTAACTCTTTTAACCAAATTAATTTCCTCTTGCCTAGAGACTGTCAAGCTTCAGATGATGATGCAACAAAGGTTCCAGCCAGTTCTGGGTGAACACACTACCCCTGGCCATCAAGAAGCTAATCCACCTCCACCAGACAGAGCAGGGTGAGAGTTCCATGATCCCTAATAGGTAGGGACTGTGCTCCAAGCCAGCATGAAGTAGTTATAGAAAAGGGGCCATCAGGGTCCCTCTGCCTCCCATAAGGATTTATGGGGATCAAATCTCTCAGCAGGGAATGAGCCAAGAAAATAGGGTCTGGAGGCAAGGAAACTAAGGCCCATTTGTAATTCAGCTATGACAGGAAGTATCCTCTCCATAGGGCATACACTGAGTAAAAGACTTTGTAATTTTACTTCATCCTCTTTGTTTACATGGAGCATACCCAAAGTTACCAAAGGAATCATCTAGAGGGTAAACTCCCCCAAATACTGTAACAGAGCCTTGAAGAGCATTATTAAGACATCCAAAAATATCTTCATTCCTTCCTTGCTTTGTTTGCACATTTTGTCCAATTTTCTTTCAAGATGCCAAGAACCTGCACACCCTCCAGTGGTGACACTGAAGTCCTCATATCTGATGGTGGAGATTAATATCCTATTTGTATGTTTTTAATCATGATCACTTTGTATCATTTAATAATTTTTTACTAGCTGCCTTTTAGTATCTTTGAGTAATTTTTTATGAATAAGCCAGATTAGATCTGTAACCTTTTGACTTTAAAGCAAAGGGTATACTAAAAAGATCAATTCTTTCTGTTTTAATTTGATAAAATTTCTAGGTAAAGCTTGGATCAGATTTTTTCATTTCATTTGTATGTGTTCTTTCACTGACACAATTTAGCTAGATGGTATTTACTGTCATCCTAATAATCATCACTAAGTTCACTTAGGTATTTATCTTGATTGGGTAGTTATGCTACAGTAATAAATTTACCATAATATCTAAATTGCTTAAAAGCAACAACATACTGCTCATGATATATATTCATCTAGGCTTGGTAGTGGTAAGAGTCTTCTGCTCTACCTAGTTTTCAGGGACCCGTGCTGATAGAAACTCTACTACCTGGAATGTCACAATTCACTGTGTGCTAGCTAGAAAATCATTTGCATATCTTCTATGCTCTTTCTCAGAAGTGCTACATGTCACTCTGCGCATGTCCATATCCAAGAATCAGGCACCTGTCCTGCCTAATTGCAAGATTTAAAATACAAATGGGGTATTTGATGAGCAACATTGTCTCTGCCTGGTTTGTGAATTACTTTGCACCTATATATTTACATCCAACTCCTTTGACTAGAACTGTTACTTAAAAGCAACAGCCATATTCCAATGATAAGTACTATACCATTGAATTTCCAGTAATAATAATGAGAAAATATCTATTTTTGTTAAAATACCAGGTCCTTACTTTATTTGCACAATTTTGGTACATAGTGACTGAAGTTCTATGTATCAGCATTTCTATATCTCTATATGCTCTTCGGGTGCATTCTTTCCACAATAATTCTTTACATGATGTAGGTCTTTCTTTTACAAAATCTAGTTTGTGTTTTGTTTGAGAATTCCTGTCTCTGATAATTCAGTTTAGAATTATTTTGCTCATAGGAGAATGTTTTGTTAACTGCATTATTCTGAGTACTGCAAAATCTAATGTCTTTGGCAATGAGAATTTTAAAATCCTATTTTTAACTTTTCCACAGCCATCTGTTCACTTCTCATAAATACGTGTTCTTTCAAATTTTAACTTTCAATTGGAATTGGTGAATATTCTACATATGTTCCTAAATACTTGCATTTACTATTCCGTTGACTAATTTGCTAATCAATATTGCTAGAAGGCAGTCAAGTTTTCTTTATTCATTTATTTTGTATGAATTAGCTAATGTAGCAAATGTGCATTTAGCATTAACCCTGTGCCACACATTGTAATGATATTAGTTTAATTCTCCCCTACATATTTTTTTTAAAACTAGGAGAGTAGAAATTAAGGTAGGAATGGTTGATTGAATACACACATCTGTTTTCTTATTATGAACTCTGATCAAACAAACAGCAATATGACTTTTTAATTAATTAACTAACAAAGGTTAAAAGAAAAAGATAACAGCATCAAAACTGTGAAAGCTGGAAAGCTTTTTTATGAGTAAAAATCGCTAAAAGAGCCAATAAATGTTAATCTAAGTTCACAAAAGGACAGTTCAGAACAATTTTTTTTCTGTTGAATCACGAAAATAACTAGGCAATCCTAGACGATCCTAATCTCTTTAGGCCAATCTAAGGAGCACCAGTTGAAAACCTTTTCAAGAATTACTCCAGTATTCAAATCCCTTCATCAGTTTTGCTCAATAGGTGATTTCTTCTCCCTAATTTTATTTTTTTTAAACTAGAGGCTTACTCTATGGATGAAAAAGTTAATAAAAAGTAATCATAGATTTTTATTACAGGAAAACTCAGCACATTACTTTAAACAGAAGAACCGTGTAGGCATATTGACATATAAATGAGTATTATGAGATGTACTCAGCGCTCTTCCTTCTTGGGGTTTCTTATGTTACCAAAAGACTCAAGGTAAATTTACACTGCCTGCAAAACATATTTAAAGAGTCTTCCATCAGGAATCTTAGTAGCCTAAGGGAAGAGACAAAGAATAAGAAGAAGTAAAAGAAAAGGAAGAAAAAAAGAAAACAAAAGAAAAAGACCTTTGAGGAAACAACCTCAACTAAAATATTCAATTAGTTAACCCATAGTGAAGGGCATTTTCTGCACTTTCCACGTAGGTGCTCAGCTCAGTGCTTTTGACAAACTTGAGTCCTGCAGTCTTAAATGTAAGCAGAAAACAAAAGAAAACTAGAAAGATTAGAAAGATACTAATATGAAAAATTCTAACCAAAACCAAAAAAGAAAGAAGGAAAAAAAAGAAAAATTTTAGAAAAAACAGCCACTACCTATTGAGAAAAGGAAACACACACACACACACACACACACACACACAAATAAACACAAATAAAATCTACCAGAAATGCATAAGCGAAGACACAGCAACCATGAAAGAAGAATGAGATTCCTTGTCAAAGAAATATTTAAAATATTTAAAAGGTATTTTTATACAATAACATTTTGATGACATGTCTGAAAACTCAGTAACTGCAGAAAGAGAATGCTAAGGATATTTCCCACATATTATGGCAAAGAGACTAGCAGATGAATAGCAAATGAGGAAAGAGCAAAACATTAGAGGAGCTTATTAAAAGGGCCTACATCCAAATATTTGAAACAACAAAGGAAAAAAAAATAGAAACATTAAAATTTGAAAAGATATTTTTCCATAACTCCTGGGCATAAGTTCCACATTAAACGTAGAAAGACCCACAGTAAGGCACAGCATTCTGGGACTTCTGAAAACTACTGACAAAGAGCAGTTCTTGAAAGATTCCAGGGAGGGAAAATAGGTCAGGAAAAGAACAGGATCAAATGGCAGTGCTCCCCTACAACACTGGACATAATTTCTGAAAGAAAATATTCTCTACCTGAAACTCTATAGTGACCTAACCTACAAATTATGTTTGAAAAATAAAGATTTTAACATACAACCAGTCTTAAAAATTTACCTAAAGTATCTTTGTCATAAAGATAATTGTATGGAAAACAAAAGAATCATATGATAAAATTATATTTTGGAGCACATATTTTAAAAAGTAAATATATAAAATACATTGCCAATTTTTTTTTTGACAGAGTTTTTTGCTCTTGTTGCCCAGGCTGGAGTGCCGTGAAGCGATCTCGGCTCACTGCAACCTCCACATCCTGAGTTCAAGCAATTCTCTTGCCTCAGCCTTCCTGAGTTGTTGGGATTACAGGTGCCCACTACCACACCCAGCTATTTTTTCTTGTATTTTTAGTAGAGATAAGGTTTTACCATGTTGGCCAGGCAGGTCTCAAACTCCTAACCTCAGATGATCTACCTGCTTCAACCTCTCAAAGTGTTGAGATTACAGGTGTGAGTCACCGTGCCCAGCCTGAGCCACCATGCCTGGCCACCATTCTTTTACAGGCAAATTTATATCTAACTTTTGGAGTTTTATTTTGATTTCAAGGAAAATGAAAAATAATACAGGATTAATGGAAACGTTACTCTTTTGTGTGTTTTGATTTTTCTATTTATCTTATTAGTGAACTTTATTTTACTTCAGTGTGTATTATATACATTGTGTATATATACATATTGAAATGAAATTATCCTCTCTATAGTCCTCAAAGTTCACAAAACTCCCTCTGTATTAAGAAACAGAAAAGTTCATTAATGTTCTTGTAGAAGGATCTTACTAAGTAGGTTCCAAAGTTTCTGAGAAAGTTTTCATCTTTGAATGCCTTGTGAACACTATTTAGACAGTGAAGCAAAATATAGAACTGTCTAATGGAAGCAAAGAAAGTCTGTTGGATTTCTAAATTGATTTTAGAGAGTGCATAATAAGACCTGAGAAAAGGAAAACACTTAATTTACAACTATTCCAGAAGTATGAGTTTTTCTTATTTTTTCTTAAACTTGATATCAGTAATCTATGTAGAAGTGGAAAAGATTATTGAAGGTTTTCTTTTAACTATCAAAAGAATGTAAGGCCAATGAGATTGATGAGTTTAGTTGTTCCTTTTTTTTCCCTCTGATATATATTAATAGCTAGCACTGGAATGGCACTGACATATACACAGAGACAACAAATATGACTAGATAAAATAAATAATGGATGAACAAGTGAAAGACAAGACAGGAGAGGGATTAAAACATGATCAGGATGATGCAGAAGAGAGATTGAGAGATTCTAGTATGATAGCTGTGCTCAGGTACAGACAGCAGACCACCTAGATTACAATAAGTGAGAGAATGCTAAAAACATTTTTTCACAAAAATGGAATTGGTAGAATACCTGATGTCCCAGAATGCCTTGAGAAATAACATAAGCAGTCAGTAGAAGTTTAGGATTAAATTAGAATGCACATACGAAAACTGAGCAAACAAGAAAGCAAAATTAACTCCAAAAGAAAAATGAAATAGAAAGTAAGAAAGGAAAAAGACCTAAGCTCTTATTTTTCACAGTTGCATCTCAAAAGATAATATTTCAAAACTAAAATAACAACAACTAATAATAGAAGGTGATTATCTCGAAACTTGGGTTAATTCTGAAAATAATCAGTTAGAAGAAGCAGAAGCACTTGCCATTGAGAAAGAATTACAGTGGGGTGCTGTGTTTCAAAGTAAACTTGTAGAAATATTTGACATTTTCTGTTATGTACAACCATAATAAAAATAAAAACTAATAAACAATGAAATAAAAGAGGATTGATGAATGGCCTTGTTTGCACATACCCACAACTTTTACCCCTCCTCCTCCCCGAGAAAGTGTTATATCATCTTTCTTTGGAACTAACACCACTACTTTTCTTTTCTCCTGAGATTAACAACATAATTCTTTCAGCCTTCTTATGATTACGAACTTTGTTATCGTTCTATCAGAAATTGAGGTGCGAGCTTCGTTTTGTTTTGGTTTTTTAATTCTGGAAACTTGCCATGGCTTGTGATGAGTAATCTATACCACTCCTTGACGCTATTGTTTCTATACTTTCTCAAAATTTTTCACCTGTCATGCTGCTAAGGATAACATGAACATTTTTAGGATAAAATGTTCATGATTCCTTACAGTTTTCATCTTGAATTATTTTCTGTATTCATTCTAGAAACTTTACTTGTAACATTTTAAATTTGTTTTCTATCAAGACACACTTCCTTCCAAAGTCCACCTAATTGATAATGACAAGCAGTAATAAGCACTAATAAAAACATAGCAACTATCTTTCAAGTCATTGAAATGAATAGCTTTGTGAATATATTTCCTGAAGTTCAAGATTTAAAATTCTCTTATTATGGTCTTTCTATGAAAGACCATGACACATTAAGAGTTTCTCTCAGTCAATTATCCTTACATTTACATCTTATTGTCCAAGTATTCTGAATTTCTTCTCACTCTTGTAAATTGCTCAATTAATATTTATTTTTCTGTCTCCCCAAAAATCTTATTCGAATTCACTTTGTTCCCTAAAAATTATCTAATCAGCTGTTAATATCCAAATATTCTAGCTACTTTTCAACTCTAACCTGTTCCTGGCTTAACTTGTCTATGGCTTTTAACATTGGTAACCATTACCTTTTTCCTTAAATTCACACTGCATAATTTCCAAGACACTGATTATTTTCCTGCCACCATGGTTATATACTCTCAGTACTGTTGTTGGTTATTTTTCTTCTTTCTTAGTTTACGTTAACTATTATCTTTCATGAAATAATCTTACCTATCTTTACAGTTTTAACTACAACCTACATTTTATTTATACCTTGATATCTCAAGATCAAGGCTCTCTCATGACTTCCAGGAGATTTGGCTGTCACACAGGCTTTTCATTCTCAGTTCATCATTTTACCCAAACTTCTCTTCTGTATTAATTCATTTTCATACTGCTGATAAAAACATACCGGAAACTGGGGAATAAAAAAGGTTTAATTGAATATGGCTTGAGAGGGAGACCTCAGAATTATGGGAGGAGGCAAAAGGCACTTCCTACCTAGCAGTGGCAAGAGAAAAATGAGAAAGAAGCAAAAATGGAAAGAAGCAAAGGATAAACCCATCAGATATCATGAGTCTTATTCACTATCAGGAGTAGAGCACAGGAAAAATCTGCCCCTGTGATTCAATTACCTCCCCCGGGTCCCTCCCACAACACACAGGAATTCTGGGAAATTCAATTCAAGATGAGATTTGGGCAGGGACACAGACAAACCATATCATCATCCTTCTATATTCTCTTTCTTGTTACAGAGACCCCTGGACCTGGGAGTCATTCTAGTCTGTTCACTGTTTCTCACATTCCTCATTACAGGGTTAATACATCCTATCAAGACTTAATCTTGTCTTTTCTCTATATCCACTCCTTTCCATTTCTACAACAGATGATTTAGGGTCAGTCCTGAGAAAGACTTATATTTGGTATTTCAGCTCTATACCCATTAGAAGGATACATTAACCAAATTATTTAGTACCTTTAAATCTCAGTTTCCTTATCTATAAAATGGAGATAACAGAAGTATCTAAGTCCTAGAATAAAGTGTTAATAATATATGTAAATTTTTTTAGCACATTTCTTGTCACTAATTTTACTCATAAAAGGTAGATAACTAGCAAAGATCTTTGTAAGATGAAAAAGAGGAATGAGAAGAAGGAAAAATATTAGTATGAGTTAGAATTGCTTGTAAACTGAGGGTCTGCAGGACATTTGCTTATGTCACTTTATGAAGCTTTTACTCCTCACCTTGACTGTGACCTTAATTCATCACATGATATTTATAATTTCATTTTCTTGGAATAAAGATTTTCTAAAGTTACTTTACTTATAGATGGATTACCTTTAGTAATATTTTCAAATATTGTTGTTGTAACTTTTAAAACACTTGCATTCTTGCAGATTAGACTAGAAGTGAATTTCTGTCACATAAATCTCATTTTCTCATTGAATTATAATTTAATTCAGGGATGTGTTCCTACCTTGCCAATGACAATGTGCAGTAGAAGATGCCAAGACTGCAGCTTCAGCTATCATCAGCACAAATCAGAAAGAGTCAGTGATACAAGCATCAGCTCTTCACATAACATTTTCTTTTTTTTTTCCCAGGATGCAACAGATGTGAACAGCAGGGAAACAACTTTTCTGTTTCTAGCAGAATTCCATTAATCTAAGTCTTCAGGGATCACACTCCAACTTTGACATTGATTTTCTAATTCTTTTTTGGCCAGTATCTGTAATGTGTATTGCCAAAGACTGGGTATACAGGTGTACACTGCATTAAAAAAGAATATGTTTTGGGAAATTATATCTTAAGCCCCAAGTAAAGAAATCAACTCAGAGATAGGCAAATCAACACTTACCAAAAAAAAAAAAAAATTTTGTCCTAAATATCAGCTTAAATTTTATTTCTAGTGGCTAAGAAAAAAAAAACACCTTTGTTATAATTCAGTTTTTAGACTACTGTTTTCATGTTAATTATACATTGATAAGAAAAGAGTGACAGGAAGTACACACTCTAAACCTGTTCATGTACACGTTAGTGTGATGTAATTCTTCCCTCGAATAAGGCTTTTTTTAAATGAAACTGATTTATTATTCCAAAAATATTAGTGGAAATGATGCTAAAAGGCTCTGAAACATTAACAATCCCTAGAACATTTTAAGCGAACATGGGAAAAAAAAAAAAAAAAACAGAAATACTCACTGTTCTGCTCACATGTAGGCATGTGAATTTCTCCACTGTCTCAAAGCATAGGAAACATTTCACTTTCCCCACAGCTTATGCTAATGCATGTAATAGAAATGGATATTAGAATCTATTCTCATTTATTGTAACACAAATGCAAGCAGAGAAAACAGTAAAAATCTGCAATGTCTGCACATTTCCTAGCACTCTTGCTTGTGGGAGAGTAAGAATTATTTATGGACATTCTTGCACTGCTCTAATATTTAAAGGACTACAAGTCATTTTTTCCCAAGAACTGCAGGTTTAAAAGTGTTGCATACAGATTTTCATAAATTAACCTTCTTAAAAGTAAAGGGGGAAATGTCAGTCTTTACATGGATTAAAAAAGACTTAGATGTTTGAGGTTGGCTTAAGTCTTTTATTATGCATTTCTTTATACTAATTTACCACGTGACTTTAAAAAAAAACATAGAGGTAGTTATCCTCAGTAGTAGTACATATTAGAGACAAAATCATTCTAGTATTTCAGAATCCCTAAAAACTGGTGTTTATGCTGGTAATTTTTGTTATTTGTTCTCTGCATACACAGAAACATACAAAATGGGTAAAGTAAAAAGGTTTCTAATAAACTTGCTTAAATTTAAAAACAATGTTCTGGGGATAGGCGATTTCATATTCTTCTAATTAAAGAGTAGGTTTCCAGGCCCACTGGAATAAAAGGTATTTATGTTGGCATTCAGCTTCCTCATGATTATAAACTTGCTCAATTTCTACCTAACATCGCAAATCACCAGTGGTGACTTACTTGTTTTTTTTCTTTGTCATATTGAATTCTACTACTATGCAATATTGTGCAAAGTAAATCTGCCTACCACTTGTTCTCAGGGACAGAAGCCATGTACTAAGGGAAAAGATACCTGGATAAGCTGGTAAACCCTTCTATCCTAATTCATGCAATTGAATATTTGTGTACCAATTTAATTTTCATAAGGAAGAAACTAGAAATTTCTGTAGAATAGGATATGAAAAGATAAAACAGGTCAGTGAAATATTTGGTAGTACTGGAAAGTGTGTAGGTGGGGAGAAGCAGCAATTTTGTTGAAGGAAGAGATTCTTACAATCCAGATGGCAGAAATCTATGCTGATTGCCAACACCTTTAAAGGTGTCTGGGAGGGGTTTTGGTGGAGGTATATATTTATGGAATTAAAATCTGTTTTTCATAACTTTTCACAAGGAGTAACCTCATTCACTGTAAATATCAACCTCCAGGGGAAACTTCTTGATAAGGTATTGGAGTAAAAGGGGGATTTCTTAACCATACAGTTTTTCAACTATAGGCACATATTATGCAGCAAAGACTTTTTACCTAGTATTATGCAATACAGGTATGAAATACAGATCAATCTTTTTATGATGTAGCCTGAAATGTAAAAAGGCTTGGAAAAGTTACAAAACTATATTCCAATCTGAAGCATTTTTCATGCTTTTGTTCACCAACTTCCTTTTTCTTTTTTGCTCTTTGCACACCACCACCCATAATTTAATCCTGTGTGAGAATATAAAGTTTTATCCCCAGTTCTTACTGCTTCCATACACAATGGCTTTACATCAAGCTGGCAGCTTGCGTAGACAGTTATCTCAACAGGTTTCCATCTTAGCTTCTGTAGTTCCACTATAAGACAAATTGTTTGATATACCAATAATAATATAATATATGATACCATGGTTAGATATAATATATCGATACTAATGAATACAACTATTTATCAATTAATGAGAAATATAGGCCCAATGTGAGATCTGGAAGTTAGTTAGCATTTACTTATTTTCAAGGACAGTCACTCATTCCATCCCTCTGTTTCCCCATATGTAATTCACACCCTTATTTAACAAGTGAAATGGAAATATTTGAAGATCACCTTTAGGATTAAACAAATTACTAAACACTGTACATTGTTCAAAGATATGTATCATGTAAGTTTGAAACAGAATTATGCATATTCAAAGGGCAAATAAACATATATTTGAAGAGTGTCTGAAATCAGATTTGACATTTGTAGAACTAAAGTAAACAGATGAAGTTTCTGTGTGTTTGCCTCTAGAATGAACACATTGGATTTGATATCTCAGTATAATTTCAGCTTTAACTTTCCATAGTTCTTTGATTACATATTTTTTCAAAAGGGAAAAATATATAAGCAAAGAGTAATAATCAAATTGTAGAACCGTTTGTTGTTAATCTTTTAAAGTTTAAGATGTAGTTCATAATTGGACATTTTAATTGCTTACTCCATATTTCTAATTTCAGCCTTTACTGTTAAGAAATTGGTCTTTACTAAGCAATGATTCTACCAATTATTTGTAGTCCACAGTGTCACTTCCTTCCTCCAAATACTTGTATTGATTTATATTCAAGCTTTCCAATGTAGAACATTCTGAGTTAAACGAGTTCTATGTTTTGCTAACTAATTTATAGACATGCCTTTATTATTATAAGACTCCTTTGCCAAGCGTGTTCCTTCCTGAATAGTCTATGTTTTCATATTATCTTGGAATCAATACAAATGTTGTCTTGTTATTTTTTTCAATCACAATGAAATAAGTGGCTCCATATAAAGTGAATTCATAGATGGTGCTCTAAAACTCTCAAGTATTAAACAAAAGTAATACAAATAAGCTTACTCATTTGAGAGAAAATAAGAAAATAATGAATTTTTCCCTTTTTTTTTTAATCCTATGTTGTATTGGTCACTATTGCTTCCTCTGTTGAGTGAATTTAACATAATCGGAAAGGGTGTAATTTGTGCACACTTCTTTATGTCTTTCATATAAATAAAAACCTGTGGTGAGCAAAATATTGTAAAACTAGAAAGTATAGTCAGAATAACTTAAAATAGTATAAAAATCAAATAGGGCCAGAATAATCGTAAAACTAATTATGTTGGATATTCGTTGAGCTGGGAGTCCTATGAATACATGAATGGACAAAATAATAATAGAATTGTTATTTCTTGGGAGATAAATTCTTAAGAATGTACAAGTATAATAACAAATTTTCCATAAATATTTACAAGACTAATCATCATTGGACAAGTATAATAACAAATTTTCCATAAATATTTACAAGACTAATCATCATTGGATCTCTCTAGGAATCAAGGAGGCATTTTTAGTAAAAATCTACATTTAAAAGTATTGGAATTGAAGTCATTTTCAGGTGGCATCACCACGCTTAAATAAAAAATAAGAGGCAGGATGGCAAAGTTACACAGATAATGAGACAGATGACTGTGAATAACATTCATAGTTATTTTAAATAACTAGTAACAATATAGTATACAATAACTGAAATGGAGATAACATAGTCACAAAGGATAAATATTGGCGAACAGATTAGGATTAAGAATGCATCATGATACCCCCATTCTGAAACCATAGAGTGTGCTAGAAAAGTTGTTTTTGTTTATTTTTTTCTGAATTCTTGGGTCTAAAATGTATATGCACGTCCTCATATATCTCAGTAGTAGACTTTGGCCTTGGGTCTGTGCCTCAGCTGAGTGCTGGAATGAGAGTTAGTAGAGGAGCTGAAGATGATGTGAATGACTGATGAGGCAATTTGCCCTTTCTATATCCACAAAAGCTTTCTTGAATCTAACCTTCTGTCTTGAAAAGAAAGGTAGCAAAGTATCTGAAATGTGACATTTTCCAAATAGAACAATATGAGAAACCCAATTACCATCTTATTCACTCATTCTTTCACTCTTTTTGCCACTCTCTTCTTTATAGTCACTGAAATCAGAAGTTTCATTATAGTCTCAGCAGACCAGCCAGTTACTAATTGTATCCATTCTCTATTCTTGTTTTATGAGGCGGATTTCTTCAAATTTCCATCTAGGCTATGTACTTCATATTTCCATCTAACCTATGTACAAACCAGTTGCATTTGATCTACACTGTTAAATTATAAAATTCTGTACTGTGCTAAATTTCAGAGGGAAATGAAGCAGCAGAAGAGAATAGTTTGTGGTCAAAGAGTTTTCAGAGTGGATATAATTTGCCCCAAGTGAAACTAGAATGAATATCCATGAGATGCTCATCAGTCTTTCTTTTCAGCTCTGCCTCTGACAAATGCATATAGTATAGTGTGAACACCTTTATTTTCCATGTGACCTGGTCAGATACTTGGTAATGGCAGTAGCTGACATTTCTTAGGGAAAAATCTAACAACTTAACTTTAATTGAGTGCACTGCAAGATAGACACCAACATAATTTTATTTTTCAAAGATTTCCCAGGATGAGAGAAATGTTCATAGACCTGACAAGCATAGTGATTGCTTTTCCTCTGGGTAAAAAACCAGCTCTACTTCTCTCATTTTGCCTGTAGTTCCTAAATGCAAAAGAAAGGCAATTATTACATGAAATATATGCCTAAAGTACTCTTCCTGCATTAGTCAGTAGGCATCTATTTCCCTTTCAATTCAGGATCTTTTGGAAGGAAAGAAAATTTCAGGCCATGTAAGATATGTGCCCAAAATATTTGTGAGATGGGTGGGTTTCTTTTTAATTTACTTAATTTACCCTAATAGAGACAGAAGTCAGTTTTTTCTAATTATAGCAAAAGATGGTTCCCTAAACTTGTTTACATATATATATATATATATATATATATATATATAACTTGTTTACATATATATATAAAACCTGTTTACATATATATATAAAACCTATTTACATATATATGTATAAAACCTGTTTACATATATATATATATATATGTCTTAGAAACAAGAACATTTTTCATCATGTCAGTCACCTTCTAACAGATATTTTCTTTCATGTTTGAAGCTTTAAATTAAAACAGGCATTTGAGACAAGTAATTAACTGATTTGAGAATTATATAAAAATTTCTTGTATTAAAAAAGTGATATGTTACTTACAAATATTTCATAGATGTTTATCTTTCCTTCAAGCAGGGCATTTAACAGTGTTATCACTATTTTCTAAATAAGATACATGAGCAATAAAACAAAAATGAAAGGAAATTATAACTTAGGTTTTAGGTATTTCTATACTAAATATTAGGCTAAATTTTTTTTAAATACCTCAAATATTAGGGGAGAATTAATGGATTGGATCAGTTAGCAGAATATTTGGTTTAAACTTTGGTATAAACTATCGATAACTCAAATTTTTACCCACATTTAGCTAGCCAATTTAGTTGCATTTAGTATAGATTTTAAATCTTCAGTACCAAACATGAGGACAGGTGAAAAAGTCTTCTCAACAAGCATAAGTTTAATGAGTAAATAAAAACATTAATGAATTTTTAAACTGTTCATGCAACATTTATTCAAATGTCTGCACCCACTCAAATATATAACTGTATATACATCAGTAACTGTGCTAAATGCAGAGAAAACAAGATATACATTGTTGGCCAGGCCTGGTGTCTCATGCCTGCAAGCTCAGCATTTCAGGAGGCCAAGGTATGCAGATCACTTCAGGCCAGGAGTTCAAGATCAAGCCTGGCCAACATGTGAAACCCCATCTCTACTAAAAATTAAAAAAAAAAAAAATTGGTCAGATGTGGTGATGCACACCTGTAATCCCAGTTACTGAGGAGGCCGAGGTAGGAGAATTACTTGAACTTAGGAGGCAGAGGTTGCAGTAGGCAGAGATCATGCCATTGCACTCCAGCCTGGGCAACAGAGCAAGACTCTATCTCAAAAAGGAAAAAAATATATATACATTGTCTTTGGTGTTGTAGAAATTATATTCTAGTAAAAATTGAAAATTATATGCAGATACATTTTGAAATGATCAAAAAGTCATAGGTTTCAATAAGTTTACTAAAGACAATAAATTGGAGTGGTGGGCTGATTAGATGCTTTGCTTAGAGTTAGGGCAGACTTTCTTAGGAAGTGACCTCTAAGCTAAGGTCTCAAGGATAAGATGGAGCCAGCCATACTATAAGCTGACAAAAAGAAAAGTAAGAGAAAGAAGAAAAGAATGAAAGGAAGAAAAGTAAAGAAGGAAGGAAGGGAGGGTGGAAAGAATAAGTGTGGGATGGAGAGAGAAAGAAAGAAAGGGAAGAAGGGAGTAAGGAAGAAGAAAGGGAGAAAAGAAAGGGTAAAAGAGAAAAAAGACATAAGAAATACTTGCTAAGTCTGAAATATTGTTTCTCTAGAATTATTCTCTCCTAGCATTCTTTCTGTACAGTGATCATAAGGCAGAAAACTGATAAGTAGTCAGAAAATGAAAGGTTAAAAAAAAACCTGTTTTGACAAATACAAATATATTCAATTGTGGAAAGTAAAAATAAATACATGGAACATGAATCTCAACAAACATTATATAATTCATTTCTGAATATATTATATTTCATTTACAAGAAAAATTAATCACTAGTAATTAGCATATGTTCATGTAGTTAAGTGTTGCCAGATTTAACTATTTTCCTATCTTGATCATGTTGTAAAATTGCCAAGGAAAATTCCCAACTATTTCTCCATTCAGACTCACTTACTAGCATACTTGTACATATTTCTTGGGGGAAATATGTGTTAGGGAATTGTAAAGATATGTAGATATGTAATTGTCAATTAGTAATAATATCAAATTAAGAGGTTTTCTCCAGCAATGTGCTATAGAGCTCTCTCCCTCTTCTACAGGATTAAGAAAGAAACATAGATGATGATATAGACATAACTGATAGAGCTATGATATCTGGAAGGAAATAGAGCATTATTAGAAAGAAAGAATTTTTTTTTAATCAAGAGACTAATCTATTATTTTTTGTATAACTTTTATCTTTGGTCCTGTTTGGGTCCTTTGAAGCTAAAAAGAATGTTTTCAACATTACTTCTATGTTGCATTTCTTCAAACATTTGAAGAAAGGTATATTCATATTCACTCTCTTCCAGGTATATTATACACACACACACATGTGTGTGTGTGTATATGAAACATATATATGTATGCATTGTGTGTATATGTGCATGAAGATATATATCTGATTGTAAGATAGTCCCCATAAAAATAATAATTGAAAACAGCCCAAGAATATGATAGAAAATATATTCACTCTCTTACAGATTTATTATACTCACATATATAGAATATATATGTATGAAGACATATATGTATGAATATCTTCATACATATATATCTTCATATATATGTGTATCTTCATATATGCACGTGAATATATTAAATGTATTTGTATATATGCACATAAGTACACATAAAATACATCTCTTTTATATATATGTGTGTGTGTATATATATATAGAAAGAGATGTGTGTGTGTATATATATATATATATATAAAATCTTCAGCTCTTGCTCTTATTCTTCACAATCTTTGTTAAGTTTCTCTATACATATTTCAACTTATCAGCATGCAACTTAAAGTGTGGTACCAGGAAGTGAGAACAGTATGTTTATTCCAAGGATGAGATGGGCCACCTCAGGAAATAATTGAGTTCCACAATATTCCAAACCTGGAGCTGGATGATAACTTGGAGCTCACTCTGGAAAATGAATCTTATTCACTTGACACTATGATCCTTAAGACAACTAGCATGTTAAACTTCATCCATCAACAATGGTTTAAATGAGTTTAAAAATTTTATGAACACATGATTAAACTAGGTATTGTATAATATTTTATTAATAATTTTGGCAGACAAATGCTATGTTGGACCTATAAGTATAGAATATATTAAGAAAGAAAGAATCAGAATAAACAAAGAAACAGCTCTCAGTCATCTCTCTCAAAAACTACCTACATTGACTATTTGATTGGGATGATCTGAATCTGATTTATGGGTTTGAAAGAGCAATTAAAATAATTTTTTAATGTTACTGAACTACTTATATTTAAGAAGAAATACTAGATCTCAAAACAAAAAAAAGAAACAACACTAAGAAAATGTGACTTTTATATAGAAACAGAGTACGTATGCCAAGTTTACTCTTTTGGTTGTTCTTTACTTTGATTCCTCTTCTTTGAATTATGTTTTTATTCTGTTATCATTCTCTACTTAACTTACATTTGCACATATACTTTATCTTTCATCAGTGAAGGAATAAAGATATGAAAAAATGAATGATTCTATGTACAACTGAAGGAACAAAATGAGCCTTTGGTGCTTACACGAGTTCTTTGACACATGAAGTTCAAGACAAACAGAGTTGAAATTTCACTAAGCAATTCTTGCAAATTGGATATTTCTAAAGTCAATTTAACTTGTGATAGTTAATAGACAGCCTTAGAAGTGCATATGAAGGTTGCTAGTGGAAACTAGAAGGTCAAAGAACAGAAAAGATACTTTATTATTCTTCCGTATGTGCTCAACACACACTCTTAAGAATCATAGATTTTAAAAGTTTCTAAAATTCTGAGAAAAATGAGAAAACATTCTAATAATCATCTTAAGAATTGCAAAATAATTTTGTACTGTAGGTACCTGATAATGTGAATTTTTTGAACAGAAAACTGATTATAAGACAGTCCTCATAAGAATAATAACTGAAAATAGCCCAAGAATAATGCAGTTTGTGGATTAGAAAGCCAAATTATATGCCATACATTTTATGTACATAATTGCTTTTACTCTTACAAATACCATTTGTATAGAGAACAAAGCTGATAACATTTATTATTATTATTACTTGAAAAGGCACCCCTCACAAACTCAAAGGCCTCCAAGAGTAAAAACTACCCATTGTAAATAGAAGAAGTAAATAAAATTTGCTTTGCATTTCTCCATCAAAAAAAAATATTTCTGAATTTTTGATATATCTTACTCCACATTTCTCTCTAGGTCTGTGGATTTATATTTCTTGTATACTTGTAATTAAATTTACATAAGCATATATTTGCATATATACACATATACTTTTTCAAAGTATTTTTTAAAATATAGTTTTTATTTATTTTTATAAACGGAGTGTTTGTTTGGGCCATATTTGAGGATTGCAAGCCAGGAGCACAGGTTTAAGTTGTCTAATATACTCTTCCTCAGTGTTTTTTAATATAGTAGACTCAAACCATACATATTCCTTAATGTTTTTTAAGCACAAAAACTTTTCGTGCACATCTTCTAACTTAGTATGTACACATAAATTCATTCCTTTTAATGAGAATAGTACATTTCATGGTGCATCATGATTTTTGTTCAACCATTTTCCTATCAAAGTCAATTTAAGCAAGTTCTAATTTTTATTTAAAACAATACTGTAATAATGTTGTAAAATATGCATATATTTCTGTATTTTGTTTTTGTACTATCAATTTTATAGAATAGTTTGTTACTGTTGTTAAGTCATAAAGTTTGAAAATTTTTATAAAGTCTGCCTTTAAAATATTTTCTCAATATATATTCTTACCAAATCAATATTAGAATAACTTTTCTTTCTACCCTTTTAAAAATAAACATCAAGTTATTCTTTAATGAACTTTTTTTATTAATAAATGTTTCTTTTTAATTTTGTCTCTTTGTTAAACAAAGTGACAACTAATCATTAATTTTATTTAGATTTCCGAGAAATCATTTATATTTTGTATTGTCAACAGGTGATACGTGAATCTCAGTTTATAGGTAGAGGTTCTATGTACAAATCCGGAAAAGAAGACAATGGGATTTGTGCTGAGGATAGGATTTTTTACTGATATTTCACCAAAAGGCAATGTGATTGTAAAACTGGTGCAAAACAACAGTTCATTTGGCTTTTTCTTTTGCAGGTCATCTTAGGATTTTTTCCCATTGCTCTTTAATATGGGTAGATCTAGATCTTAAAACACCAATGTATGAAGATTTCACATTTCCTACCACTCCCATACCATGAATATCATTATTTACCCTTGAGATGTTTACAATTTAATGAAGAAAGCAAGCCTCCTATGTAAAACATAAACATTAAAAAATTTAAACCAGTGTGGATGACATTGTGTAGTGTATGTAGATATGGAAGAAGTAAAACAGGAGAAAGTTTGATGAGTTGCAAAACCCTAAGATAACTGGGAAACTAAGGATTTGTTTTTGTTTTCAAATTACAGAAAGCACCTTAAAATCTTAATGATTATTCCTGTTATCATAGATGGCATTATTAAAGGTAAGAAAATTGTGCAATCATCAGCAAGTAAGCTAAATCCATTGTGGTTAGTAAATTAGCAAAGATAAGAAAGTAAAGTTTACCACACAAATAGAAACTGATAAAAGAAAGAAAGCAATTACTCTCCCTCAATATTAGTCTCCAAAAAAAGAGTACAAAAGAAGCTTTAAATATATGTGCAGCTTTAGGATTGCAATCATATTAACCATGCACTTTATCTCTGTTGCTGTTCTGCTGGCAGAACTTGACCACCTTTTAGAGATAACAGGAATGATTTACATATAATTGAAAATCAGAAAAAAACTTAGGAGTTTCACACAAATAGTTTGTATTTTCAGAAAATTAAGGTTATTTTAAAATACAACGCTACATTGTAAAGGTTATGAGAAAATGTATATTTATTAGTATAATACACCTGGATTTTCCTAGTTGCTTATTTGGTGGTGAATATAAGCACTCAAAAGCCAAAGCATGTGTAACATGTCCATACATGGACATAAACACACACACATATATATATATATATACTTTGTGAGTATATACATATACATATGAGTATATACACACATACATATATATATGAGTGTATACTCATATATATATATGTGTGTATATGAGTACACACATATATATATGTGTGTATATGAGTATACACTCATATATATATGTATATATATATGCATATATATATATGTATATATATATACACTCATATATATATATATGAGTGTATACTTATATACATACATATATATATACTTTGTGAGTATATACATATATATATGTGTATATGTGTACATAAACACACACATATATATATATATACTTTGTGAGTATATACATATACATATGAGTATATACACACATACATATATATAT
>PVKP010007176.1:0-78588 GCA_004027715.1 Plecturocebus donacophilus
ATGGGGAGAAATGCCAGATATAGGTGAAGGGGAGGAAGGCAACAAATTACACTGCCACGTGTGTACCTATGCAACAATATTGTATGTTCTTCACATGTACCCCAAAACCTAAAATGCAATTAAAAAATAAATAAATAAATAAATAACAAAACCATTTAGAGACTTCATATTCCATGTAAAACCTTATTGAACTTTTAAATAAACATTTTTAAAGGACTTAGTCAACTTCAGATTGTTCTTGTGCCACTGTTACCCAATCATATAATCAGTGGCTTTGGGAGAAACTCCTTTAGAGATGTATATTTTGGGGCTCAGTGACAGAAAACAAACTTTGCTTTTCTATCTTGTGGTCTGCTCCTCTTCCTCATGTTGTGTTAGTCAGGGTTCTCTAGAGGGACAGAACTCATGGAATCACAAAGTCCCACAATAGACCATCTGCAGGCCGAGGAGCTGGGAGAGCCAGTCCGAGTTTCAAAACCGAAGAATTTGGAGTCCAATGTTCGAGGGCAGGAAGCATCCAGCATGGGAGACAGATATAGACTGGGAGGCTAGGCCAGTCTCTTTCCACATTTTTCTGCCTGCTTTACATTCTAGGTATGGTGGCAGCTGATTAGATGGTGCCCACCCAGATTAAGGGTGGGTCTGCCTTTCCCAGCCCACTCATTCAAACATTAATCTTCTTTGGCAACACCTTCACAGACACACCCAGGATCAATACTTTGTCTTTCAATCCAATTAAGTTAACACAGTATTAATCATCACACATGTGTTAGAGGACTCAGCAGTCATCTAAAACACAGAATGAGGAACAAGACAGTGCTGCAGTTGGCGGCATACAAGAGGGCAACATATAAGAGCAATGAACATAAAACGTACTTATTACAGGTTCACTTTCAGTGCAGAATTTCCAAGAAAGATGTGGATATTATTCTTCTACTTTGGGGACTGTTATTTTCCGACTTTTTCAAAGGTTCTACACTGTGGTCCAGATTCAGGTTATCAAGGTCAGGACGTTTCTCCTTGACTGTGAATAGCACCCTGTAGCCAAGCAAGGTTTGAGGAAGACATTGGCAGGTACTGTTTGTAGGGAGAAACTCATTTCTTAGGAGCCAGGCATGCCAGGGACTTTACATGCTGTAGCAGTCAGGATCCTAGAAAGAAACAGATGGCACACTCAAACAGGGGTAACTGAGGAGAATTTAATAGAGAGATGCTTTACAAAGGTGTGTGCAGGGTTGTTTTAGAAATTCAGCAAAGGATGTTGGAGTGAGTACAGAACTAGCAAAGATAGGGAGCTTTGAGTACCAAAGCACCAGGAGACGGAGCAGCTGGAGGAACCCAGAGAAGGGACTTCTTAACAAAAGCTATGATCTTCACAGGTTGGCACAGTTTACCCAGAGAAGACCCAGCAAGAGAACTGGGGAAATCAATATCCTGACTATACTATCCTGTCTTCTCAAAATCCTTTTGTTTTCTATCTGCCACTCCAAGCTAGAAGCCAGAAGGCCAGGTTGCCTATTGATTTAGTTGATAAATGTCACCTCTCTAGAGCACAGAAAGGTGTAGAAGATGGGCAAGTGGAATTGAAGAAGGAAATGAAAAATATCTGGAATAATTGATACACAAAGGACATAACATCTTACTCACCCTTTACCGTATCCTAATAAATACATTACCAACATCTGCAGTTTATGCTTAGGAAAACTTGAATCCAGAAGGTCAAGGAACTTTTTACAAGAACACACATGTAATAAGTGACAGTGCCAATATGGAAATCTAGGTCTTCTCAATTCAAACCTTTTTTTCTCTTTAAAAAAAATTAATCTACTATATGAAATTTCTCATTGGAAAGTGAAAAGGGTTGGTGGGTGTAGGAAATAAAAGCAGAAGAAATGGGAAAAAAGCAAGAGGAGGGAACAAATGTAACTGCACTTAGTGAGCACTGGCTATGCCCCAGGCAGTGGCTTAGGCTTTTTATGTTCACCGTCGCATTAATCTTCTCAACTCTATGAACGAGGTACTAGTATCCCTGTTTAGAGAGGAGGAAGCAGAAGCTTCAAGACTCAGTAAGTCATTAGGGTCACTAGGGTGAAAGTGGTAGACTCAGAATTGAAACCTATCTAAATCCTAGAATTCATACTCCTAACAATTAAATTATATAGAATGTGGAGGGAAAAAGAGAAAAAAAAATGTCTGCGTGTCTGGCATAATTGTCCCAAACTCTCAGGTTTCCTAAATGCTTTTTCTTGATATGGTAAGATCACTCTTTTCTTTCTGTTTCTATTCTGTTCATTTTGCTATTTGTGTGTCATAACATTGAAGGTTATGATATTATGGAGGTTGTCACCTTCATAACATTGAAGGTGGTGATGGTCGCAGAAAGAAGGACATAACTGCAATTTGGGCCATTTTGTTATTTTGAGAAAAACTGTGGATATCTGAAAAACATATTCAAATCTGAATTCACCATATTCCCTCTTAAATGTACTCCTCTTTACATATGCACCCTCAATTAACGGCATGATCTACGTTTCATTCTTACCAAAAACCTGGCATCATCTCGTATTATTATATTACTATTATTACTAGATTTCTCAGAATGATTCTTTAAAATCACTTTATATTATTTTGAAAGCACCACATCCCTTTTTAGAATATTTATTGCACTCGTTTAAAATCATGTAGCTATATATGTCTATTATTAGGTGCTGTGTTTTTCACAGTTACTTTTTAGTCCCTAATAAATATGATACTTTTAAATATATTAAATATAATATACTTTTTAGTCCCTAATAAATATGATGCCTGGTACATAGTAGTGCCTCAATAAATGGTTTTTGAATGACCAAATGGAAATTGGACCTCTGTAATTTCTCTGTGTAATAGAAAGCATCTGAATTGTAGTGGACTTATTGAGAAATGGATGTCTCAGATTTTCCACCCTTTCTTTCCTAAAGGGTGGATAAGGCCAGATAAGGCTGTGATTGCCTGACTTCCTTTTTGTTGCTTTTGATGTCTCACCTGATGTAAGCCCTGCTGTTTTTCAAATGTCAGACTGACTTGGAGTCAACCCTTTGATTTGCTGTTTCATGGGGTTTGCAGATCCTGAGTTAGGTACATTTTCATTCTCTCTGTTTTTATTTCCATGAACTCTTCCAGAGGACATGGGTCAGAAAGACATCGAGGTTAACTGACAACTAACTGACATTTTCAACCAACAAGACTATATTCTTAAACTCACAAAAACTTTGGACAGCTAGTCAAATGTTTTGGCACTTGTTCCTATTATTAGTAATGATTTAAAACCTGAGGTGTTGGCAAAGAATTATTGAATTAAAGGTACCGAAGTAGAGTTTCTTTAAGGTCAATGAACATAAAGCAAAAGGCTTTTGCTTCCAAAGAAGGTGTACACAGTTTGCACTGAAGAAGTATGTGAGGCTACACTCTTCAGGCTTTGGATGCTACTTTAAAATGTCTTTTCTGCCACAGAGGTAGATGCATTCCAAATCTCTTTCTTTGTCTCTCTTTCTCTCCTACAATGACAATATTCATTGGTGCTCAACTTACCTTTCTGCTATTTATCTTGCTGAGAAAAGAGCCCAGCCCCTCAGCACTACCTGGGCACTGTAGCTTTTGTTTCTAGTGGATTGCTTTCTCTGATGGCAACCTCTCATCTTTCCATTTCAGATGGAATGAAACTGACATTCCACCCTGCTCACTGCTACCCGTGTCATCTGTTATATCAGCATCTGTAGCAGCTGCTGCTGCTTCTGGCTGAAAAGTCTCAATGTTTGCCTTTAAAATGTCATTCCTTCACCTCTCTGAGTACTCAGACATACTCATCAGTTTGTTTCCAGTTGTCCTCAAATGTGTTCAGAATAAATGATGCACAAAGGACAGTTTAAACCTAGCAAAGCAGCTACAGGCAAGGCATCTCCAGCTCACTGGGCTATTCTTCTTAATAAAAAGTGTCGCATTGTGATTTGAATGTGTCTCTGGCACAGGAGACTCTGGCTGTGTATGTGCTGTGGCAATAAGAGCATGTTTAGTGGTTGTCAACAAAGAGGGAAAAAATTAGATGGCAAAGGTTTAGAAAGATCAGTTAATATGAGCTGCCTTCTTTTGCTTTTCCCTAAATTTAACTTTGAAAAATGTTGTTTATAACTGACACAGGATAATTTATTTTATTTATTTTATTTTTATTTTACTTTAAGTTCTGAGATACATGTGCAGAACATGCAGGTTTGTTACATAGGTATACATGTGCCACGGTGGTTTGCTGCACCCATCAACCCATCATCTAGGCTTTAAGCCCTGCATGCATTAGCTATTTGTCCTAAAGTCTCCCTCCCCTTGCCCTCTTCCCCGTGACTGGCCCCAGTATGTGATGCTCCCCTCCCTGTCTCCCTGTGTTCAGACACATGACAATTTTACATGTTTATGGGGTACAATGTGATGTTTTAATACCCCTGTATATTGTATAATGATCGAGTTTGATTAGATAGCATATCCATCACTTCAAGCATTTATCATTTCTTTGTGGTGATGACATTCAAGATCCTCTTTTTTAGCTACCTTGAAAAATACAATACATTTTTATTAGCTGTGGTCGCCCTACTATGTAACAGAACACTGGAATATATTCTTCCTATCTAACTGTAACTCTGACCTTAGTTTTTTGTCTTCTGCTAGCTTTTGAGTTTTTTTGATCTTGCTCCTCTAACTCTTTAAATTTTGATGATAGGGTGTCGATTTTAGACCTTGCCCTGCTCCTCATGTGGGCATTTATTGCTATGAATTTCTCTCTAGACTCTGCTTTAAATGTGTCCCAGAGATTCTGGTATACTGTGTCTTTGTTCTTGTTGGTTTTGAAGAGCATCTTTATTTCTGCTTTCATTTCATTGTTTATCCAGTTGACATTCAGAAGCCAGTTGTTCATTTTCCATGAAGTTGTGCAGTTTTGAGTTAGTTTCTTAATCCTGAGTTCTAATTTTATTGCACTGTGGTCTAAGAGACTGTTATGATTTCCGTTCTTTTGCATTTGCTGAGGAGTGATTTACTTCCAATTATGTGGTTGATTTTAGAGTAAGTGCGATGTGGTGTTGAGAAGAATGTATATTCTGTGGAATGGGGTTGAAAATTCTGTAAATGTCTATTAAGTTCGCTTGGTCCAGATCGGCATTCAAGTCCTGGATTTCCTTGTTGAGTTTCTGTCTCATTGATCTGTCTAATATTGACAGCGGAGTGTTAAAGTCTCCCACTATTATTGTGCGGGAGTCTAAGTCTCTTTGTAGGTTGTTAAGGACTTGCTTTATGTATCTGGGTGCTGCTGTTTTGGGTGCATATATATTTAGAATAGTTAGCTCTTCTTTGTGTAGTGATCCTTTTAACATTATGTAATGCCCTTCTTCATCTCTTTTGATCTTTGTTGGCTTATAGCCCATTTTATCAGAGACTAGGATTGCAACTCCTGTTTTTTTTTTTTTGCTCCCTATTTAAATGGTAAATCTTCCTCCATCCCTTTATTTTGAGCCTATGTATGTCATTGCACATGAGATGGGTTTCCTGGATACAGCTCACTGATGGGTCTTGACTTTTTATCCAATTTGCCAGTCTGTGTCTTTCGATTGGGGCATTTAGTCCATTTGCATTTAAGGTTAATATTGTTATGTGTGAATTTGATCCTGCCGTTTTGAGGCTAGCTGGTTGTTTTGCCCATTAGTTTATGCAGTTTCTTCATTGTGTTGATGGTCTTTACCATCTGGTACATTTTTGGAGTGGTTGGTACTGGTTGTTCCTTTCTATGTTTAGTGCTTCCTTCAGGAGCTCTTGTAAGGCAGGTCTGATGGTGATGAAATCTCTCAGCAATTGCTTGTCTGTAGAGCAGTTTATTTCTCCCTTACTTATGAAGCTTAGTTTGGCCGGATATGAAATTCTAGGTTGAAAGTTCTTTTCTTTAAGGATGTTGAATGTTGGCCCCCACTCTCTTCTGGCTTGTAGGGTTTGTGCCAAAAAATCTACTGAGAGTCTGAGGGGCTTCCCTTTGTGGGTAACCTGACCTTTCTCTCTGGCTGCTCTTAGCACTTTTTCCTTCATTTCAACCTGGTGAATTTGATAATTATGTTGTCTTGGGGTTGCTCTTCTAGAGGAGTATCATTGCGGTGTTCTCTGTATTTCCTGTATTTGAATGTTGGCCTGCCTTGCTAGGTTGGAGAAGTTCTCCTGGATAATATCCTGAAGAGTGTTTTCAAGCTTGGATTCATTCTTCCTGTCATCTTCTGGTACACCGATCAAGTGTAGATTAGGTCTTTTCACATAATCCCATATTTCTTGAAGGCTTTGTTCATTTATTTTCCCTCTTTGTTCTCGTTTCTTGCCTTCTCCTTTTATTTCATTGAGTTGATCTTCAGTCTCTGATATCCTTTCTTCTGCTTGATACATTCGGCTATTGAAACTCGTGTATTCTTCATGAAGTTCTTGTGCTGTGTTTTTCAGCTCCGTCACATCGTTTATGTTCTCTAAGCTGGTTATTCTAGTGAGCATTTCATCTAACCTTTTTTCAAGGTTTTTAGTTTCTTTGCATTGGGATAGAACATGTTCCTTTAACTCAGAGAAGTTTGTTATTACCTACCTTCTGAAGCCTGCTTCTCTCAATTCATCAAATTCGTTCTCCGTCCTGCTTTGTTCCCTTGCTGGTGAGGAGTTGTGTTCCTTTGGTGGGGGAGAGACATTCTGGTTTTTGATGGTTTCATTCTTCTTGCGCTGGTTTCGTCCCATCTCGTTGGATTTATGTAGCTTTGATCTCAGGTAGCTGCTTGGGGAGGCGGCCTTTCCTTTGTCTGCCTGCAGAGGCGCTGCTGGGCTGCTGCGGGTTCAGTGGAGCTGCTGCGTCTTTCATTTACTCAGGAAAATGAGGCCGGCTTCTGCAATGGCGGCTTCCCTTCCGCCGACTGCGCTCGCTCGTTCCTGGTCACTCTCTAACGGATGCTCTGGGTGTGAAACTCTGGAGTGAGAGTTTTTTAGCCTGCTGGGCTTTGTGTGGGGGGAACCCGTCCTGCCATATGGGCTGTTTCCCTGCTTCAGTTCCCCTTCTTTCTGGGGGGCAGGGAGCTCCGTCCAGCCAGCTCTCTGGCTTTCATGTCGGCCAGCGCTTCCACCTGGATCTATGCTGACAGCCCCGGCGCCTGCCGAAGTTGCTGTTCTGCCCTGTTCAGGCAGCTTGCGGAGGCTTTCCAGCCCGGCGAAGACCTCCTGTTCCGGGGTTGTAGAGGGCGTGGGTGGAGGCTGTATCCAAACTAAAGTCCCAGAGGGGGGATCCCCCAGTCCTCTGGTGGGTTGCACGCACTTCCTGGGTGGGCAGTGCCCTGCCTTGCCTCAACTTGCCCTATTTGGTTTATACCCACTGTCCAACCAGACCCACAGAATGAAGCTGGTACCTCGTTTGGAACTGTGGAGACCACTCGGGTTCTGTGTCTCTCTGGCTGGGCGCTGCTTTCCAGAGCTGCCTCTTATTCCGCCCTCTTGGGATTCCCCCCTCAATTTGTATTTTTTAAAGCATTAAATTAACTTATTAAAATGACATTGCTACCCACTGCCACTAGTGCATGATTTTCAATTCCTTTTCTAGTGGCTAATTGATGAGTAACGTAGATACATTTCCACTGTGTGGTCTGCCTGTTTCGTGGTCTATTTGCCGCATGGCTAGCTAGGTCTAAGGGTTTAGTCTGTGGCTAAGAGGAGGGTGAAGCCAGATGACCCATTTAGGCTTTAAACCTATCACTTCAACATCATCAAAATAACCTAACCACAAACATCATAGGCATTGGAAAGTAAAATTCCCATCCTGGTATGTTCAGTCTTAACTTTTGAGATCAAGGGAGTTGCAAAATAATCATTTTTTAAAGCCTAAATCACTCCACAACGTTGTCTTGTGCTCTCTGTTAATATACTCCAAATAAGAAAACATCAGCCTGCCTTTTATTGCTATACTGCAAACACTGTGTACTTCTTGCTATGTACTCAAAGTGTTATTTAAATGCACTGTGTTAGTTACTTTTTACAAAGCTCTATGAAATAGCTATTATTCCAGTATTACAAATGGAGAAACTGAGGCATGTAGAGATTAAGTAGATTGCCTAGTGACATGGCAAGTGGTAGAACTGGCATTTAAGCTGAAGCTGTAGCTGCAAAGACTATGCTCTTGACCACTGTGCTATCCTGCTCTTCCCCACTGGTGACCTTGAGCTACTGCCATCTGCAACAACAAGCACAGGCTTGCTTTCTCCTTTTTCTTCTTCTTTTTTGTCATGATTCTGCACATTCATAGTCCAATTCAAATGTCAGCTCTCTCAGTCGCTTTGCCTGGGACCCTCACCCAAATAGTAATTACAGTAGTTTATCAGTATTCCCATAGCACTTCATTCTTTCTTTTATCTTGACACCATATACTAATGCAGATATTTGTCTGTGTCTCTTTCTTTCCTATTTAGGCTGGGACCCACAGAGTTCTTACATCCTCTAGTTCCAGAAGCTATGTAACATCTGGCCTATAGTAAGAACTCAATACTGATTTATTACATTAAATTGAAATAAAATAGTTGCTACTGGGCCTTAGTATGAATCTGAAAATAAAATAAAATAAAAGAACTTATATAGCTAGGTATTTCTAGATTGCAATACATAAAATATTCACTGGGTTTATTTAATATATATTTAGTACCAAAACTTGAGCAGGTGTGCAATTTAAGGTGGGGTGGGGAGGGAGTAACATCTTCACCTCTTGATCTGAAGCGGTCTTGGGGAAAAATAAAGTTTACCTTCTGATAAAGGTTTATTTCTAACATATCTGAAAACTTCATTAACTGTTATTTCATTTTACTTTGTCAAATGTCAGTATAGTTACAAGCTGACACAGTTATATCACAGAGTTTAAAGTTGAAAGCAAAATTATTTTGTGTCTTTTCTGATTATGGCTACCTCAGTGTACTGTTATGAAAAAAGTCAATTGTATGTTTCCTGCTAGCCTTTATCCTTCAGTATATCTCCCCGTGTGCATGGAGTGGGTCACATATGTCTTCTTCTCCATGTTGTTGGTATGATTTGGACATGGACATCATCATGAGTGGTATCTGTCTCTCTAGCTATCTATCATCATCACACATTAGACATTAGTAAGTCCTCCCAAAAGAGATAAAAAGGAAGCAAGGAAGGAAGGAAGGAAAGAAAGAAAGGGAGAGAGAGAAAGAAATAAGGAAATAAGGAAGGAAGGAAGAAAAGAAAGAAAGAGGCAATCCCATCTCCTTAAAGAGAAGTTTTCATTTATGTTTGAAGATGTAATTGACAGCTACCCTGTACTGGTCAATGATGAGCATTCAACTTTCTCTCTTTTAATAGTTTTCCACATTCATTCCATCACTAAGATATGTCAGCAAAACCTTCAAGATATATCTTAAACCTGACCAGTTTTGTACTGCTACCATCCTAGTCTCTCTCTTGTCTGAACTTATATTTGTTGTAAAATAACTTTCTAACTTGCCTCTGGCTTTCATTCTTGATGTCTGTTCTCTACCTGCAACCAGAGTGGAAGCTTGAAATTGTAAATCAAAGCATGTCGCTCCTCTGATTTCAAACCTCCATTGGCTTTCTTTCTTTTTTTTGAGCTGGAGTCTTGCTCTATCACCCAGTCTGGAGGGTAGTGTCACAATCTCGGCTCACTGCAACCTCCACCTCCCAGGTTCAAGCAGTTCTCCTGCTTCGGTCTCCGGAATAGCTGGAATTATAGGCGTGCACCACCACGCCTGGCTAATTTTGTGTTTTTAGTAGAGATGGGGTTTCACCACGTTGGCCTGGCTGGTCTTAAACTCCTGACCTCAGGTGATCCACCCACCTTGGCCTCCCAAAGTGTTGGGATTACAGGCGTGAGCCACTGCACCTGGCCTCAATCTCCATTGGCTTTCATCACACTTCGAATAATGTCCAAAGTCATTACCATAGCCCTACATGACTTGACCCTGGCTGTTTCTTCAAACTCACTTTCTACCACTCTACCACTTGCTCATACCACGAAACATAAACTGGCTTCTATGATGAAGCCAGTTGTCTAGAACTTGTCAAAGACACTCTTAACCCAGGGCCTTTGTACCTGCTATTCAGAACCTCGGCCTGGAATACTCTTGCCCTGTACATTCACAATGTTCGCTTCTGTTTAATTTGTCCCTGTGCTGGAAAGTAGCTTGTCTAAAAGTATTTCTCTCATACATACTCTATTTCCTTCCTTACTTTATCTTTCTTCACAGTATTTTGATTTGTTTGTTTATTATGTGTCTTATACTAGAATGTAAACTCCCTGAGATCAAGGACTGCTTTGTTCATCATTTTATTCCTAGCAGGTACATATGGTACATAGTAGATAGTCAAAAAATATGTGTTGAATAAATGCATTTTAATTTAGTTCTAGATCTAACATTGGAGTTCTTAGTAGCATCTATGCTTAAGTATTGGAAAATTTGAGTTCCTCAATTTCAACAACTACTAGTAATCTTTTAGGAATGTTTTTGGAAATATTTAGCTTTTTAGTTTTTGAAGAATGTTACTGATATAGAAATAAAACAAAAGATAATTTACAGACAGAGCAAGGGAGAGAAATTGAAAAAGAGAAACATGAAGTTCTTACTGTTTTCTACAATGTAAAATGTGAATACTGTGTTGAACCACTTTGCATATAAAGATCCACTGAAACCTTGTTAATATGACTGGTAACAATGATAGGAATAGATATTTAGATCTTTCTGAGCCTTAATAGTCAGTAGATTTGAGATAATGCTTTAGACTTTGAACATTCCCAACGTTTGCCAGATTTGCAATCCTTTTGGAAAATGTCATCTGAGCCTGGCTGGCTACCTGGGAAAGATTTATGGAAGAAGTTGAACATTACAAAATAGGAGGAGGAATTCATTGCATTCTTTGTGGGATGTACTTGAAGCATACTGGAAGTTACAGGGCTCTGTGTCTTTCATTTTCATATTCAGCTGGATTAACCTCCATAAGTAAAGATTTGTATAAAAGTAGTGTCAGCTAAGAAAGCCTAGACTCAGATAGCTCAAACCTTTATTCTGAATGACTCAATTGCACGCTGACTCAGTGATTTTCTAAAGGAAACTATTTAGTGTGCTTAGCATATCATATACTCCCCATGTCATCTATTTTAAAGCACAGCTCATATATAAGTTGACAGCATCCCCCAGCTCTGACCCCAGTGGTGGTGCTGGCAATAGCTGGGCAATTCACTGAAAACCACAAGATACATCTTGCACTGTGGATTTGATAATGGGTTGTAGCCTTTCACTACCGGAGAAACAGTTATATAATTTTGGAAAAGTAAGAGACTTTACATTGCATCTACTCAAACTCATTCTCTTTATGAGTGAGGGAAGTGGCAACTCATTTTCATCAACAAATAAGCTGGCAGTAGAGATGAAGCTGGAATATGATCTTCAGATTGCTAGTCCAGAGAGCTTTTATTTTGGTAGGGTTGAGGAGCGTACTTTATTGTAAGATTCATCAGTGTGGGAGGCATAATTTTGGCCCCCATAACTTTTACCTCTTGATGTTATATCTAAAAATATGCTTACTCACATGCCAAATGGGACTTTCCAGATGTAAGTAAGATTACTAATCAGCTGGCATGAGCATAGGGAAATTATCCTGTATTATCTGGTTGCAACCAATGTAATCACATAAGCCCTTAAAAGAAGACAAGAAATCAGCAAGATTAGAAGCAGAAGAAGGATCAGACATGCTACTTATGGCTTAGAAATGGAGGGGTCAGGAACCGGGGAATGTGGGCAGCCATGAGAAACTTCAACCAACAGCCAGCAAGGAAATGGAAACGTTAGTCCCACAGCCACATGGAACTAAATCTGCCAACAACTCGAATGAGCCCGGAAGTAGATCTTTCTCAGAGTCTCTGGAAGAAATTGTAGTCTTGACAATGCCTTGATTTCAATTTCACAATCCAGCTGAGTCATGAAAACTGAAATAATAAATGGGTGTTGTTTTAAGTCTCTAAGTTTTTGGTAATTTTTCTTTTTACAGCAGCAATAGAAAATAGATGTAACCAATTTGTCAAAATGCTTCTCCCATCTTTTTCTTAACCTTTGACAAGTGTCCTTACAAGAGTGGCAACATTTTCTTCTCTACCTAGGAAAATATCAAATTGTTTATGAAATTGTCAAATTTCATTATAACCTTCACCCACATACTAACAGGGCTTCACCCATCTGGGGAAAGTGTCCTTCAGATCTTTCTGGAGGTCTCCAGTGGGATGGATTACTTATGTCCTTGCAACAGTTGCCCCTTTCTCTCCTTCTCTAGCCCCTCCTACCCATTCCCAGTGCTTTGTCACTGTCCCAGTACATCATGAGGTGACTGACATCCAAGATAAGGGAGATGCTGCAGGATGCTCCCCAAGCTTTGAATTTGAAGGGACAGAAGTTGGCTTGGTTCTGCACAGAGGCAGGGAGACCAGCCTTCCCTGTCTCAGCTCAACTGAGAGTCACTGGGCTCCAAAGCAGCTCTCCTGGTGCTTGGGGGCCTCATTGGGTCTCTTATGCTTTCTGTGCAGAATCTCATGAGATCCCTTCATTGCCTCCCACTTTATACCATCTCTTTCTAGAAGAAGAATGAAAACCACTTTATAAGACATGATATAGGAATACTGCTCTCCTCTTTCCTTCTCTTTCCCTTGGCTTCTCACACACTGAAACATCACTTCTCTCAGTTATATTACAAAAACTCACCTACTGTAATGAAGATAAGCCAGAGAGTAGGCATGAGTGTATGTGTGTCTGTGTGTGTGTAATTATTAGTGGCAACCAGCACAAATGTTCCCTATATATCTATGAAAATATGAGTAATTGGCACCTAATTAAAATAAATCAGACAACTTTTACAATCTCTCCCAGCACATATTGATAATCAGCACTGTAGTGGGCTGAAGGGTGATCCTCAAAAAGGTATGTCTACCTGTCAATCACCAGAACCTGTGGACAACATTGCTTTATGTGGCAAAAGATGTGATTAAGGATTTTGAAAGGAAGTGCTTGTCCTGAATTATTTGGTGGGCCCTAGATTCAATGACTAGTGTTCTTCTAAGAGTGAGGCAGAATGGGGATTTTGACAGACACACCAGGCAAAAGACAGACAGAAGAGGAGGCAACGTGGCCTTGGAGGCAAAGACTGGAGTGATGTACCCTCAAGCCAAAAAAATGCCTGGAGAGAGCAGAAACTGAAAGAAAGAAGTAAAAAATTCTTCCCAAGTATCTCTGACTGGAGGGAGTGCAGTCCTCCTGAGACCTTGATTTCAGACTCCTGGCCTCTAGAATGATGAGAAAATAAATTTCTGTTGTCTCAAGCCAAGGTTACAGTAATTTGTTATGGCAGCTGCAGAATACCAAAATAGACAACACACCGTCAGGTTTTAAAATTGTATAAAACACACAAAACTCCATCTGTTTTAGACACTCGTTTGTTAGCAGAGGAACTTTACTACATGAAAATTAGTGTTAACACTATCAGAAATTGAACTTAAAATATTAGGTGCATGTATTTGAACTCGCTACCCTTAAAAGCCTGTAACATTGTTGTACTGGATGTTGTTAATCAACTTATATTATTGAAAGCTTACTCTTGAGTAGATCAAATCAATATGCCAGAAACCATGAGGGAGGGGGAAACAGTGAATGAAACAGTAATAGTAATAATAATATCTCACTGTGTGTCAGGCACTACTCTAAGTGCTTTGCGTATAATACACTTCACCTTTACAACGTCCCGGTGAGGCTGGAAATTTTATTATCTCACTGTACAGAGAACACTGAATCCCTGAGAGGTTAGGCAGCTTGCCCAGGGTCCTAGAGATGGTGAATGGCAGAGCTGAGATTCAGTTTGTTCTCATTTTACTGCCACTAACCTTGGGTGATGGAGAGAAGTATACCTCAGAGGACAGAGAAACTTTCAATTGCTGTCATGCCCAGCTACAAATAAACTTCCAAAAAATCACCACCATCTGATAATGTACTTCCTATGGAGAATAATTTCTGCAGAGTGAGTCTAGATTCTTAGCACACCTGTAATAATATTAATACCTTTTCCTAAATACTGAGTTTTCTTCTTAGGGCTGGGTTCACTCATGGAGGACTGATGAGTGGGAGAATGTAGCACCTAAGCTCTGTTTTTTCTTTCCTCTAACTTAGGTATATGCAGATCTCAAAGACTGACAATCACGGCTCTGTTTCTATGTAAGGCTTACGTGAAAGAATCACACACCCAGAACAAGATCCTTTTTACTGGAAGGATCTCTTGCCGGGAGGCGGAGCGGGAAAGGGGAAAGACACGGCAAGGCCTGTTTGTTTTATTCTCTCAGCCCCTTCTTTGGAGCAGTTTTGAATTTCCTGGCTCGGCTGCCCAATCACAGGCAGATGTTTGAAGCTCTTGTGCTCCATGAAGGTGAAAGAAGCAGACAACCACCTCTTTTGCTTCTCTTTTTAATTTTTTTTTTCTGAAAGTCTCACTCCCTTGCCCAGGCTGGCGTGCAGTGGTGTCATCTTGGCTCACTGAAGCCTCCACCTCCCAGGTTCAAGGGAGTCTCCTGTCTCAGCCCCCTGAGTAGCTGGGATCACAGGCTACTGTAATCAGCTACTGTAATATAGCTGGGATTACAAAATTACTATGCCCAGCTAATTTCTGTATTTTAAGTAGAAATGGGGTTTTGCCATGTTAGCCAGGCTGGTCTCAAACTCCTGACCTCAGGTGATCCGCCCACCTCAGCCTCCCGAAGTGCTCAGATTACAGACGTGAGCCACTGCACCCAGCCGCTTGCGTCTCTTTTCACCAAGCTGATGGACAAGAGGCTGTGAACTTTGATATACCAAAGAGCCATGTTTGTGAGGGTTGAAACTGCAGCAAACAACCGCCTCCTTTATAGCTGGAGAGGCTGTGAGAGGAGACTGCCTTGTGGGCAAGAGCTCAGGATGTGTGAGACAGTGTGCCAAAACAGTTAACAGAAATTATGAAGCACTTTCGATTTATGTTGCTGCAAAAAGAAGAAGGAACAGAGGAAATTGAACTTCCAGTGAGGTCTGATAATTAAACTCAGGAGTACTGACAGGGTAGCTGAACACAACAGATAAATAACTACTTTCCGGTAATTATAAGGCAGGATGGTAACATATTAGACAAGCTGGCTTGCTCGGTATTTTCAAGGCTGGCATTTTGATTCTAGGGCATATTTGGATCTGTGCTAACAGATTTCTCTCTTTTTCCACACTTGCTTTTCCTTTTCCACTCCCCATTGCTTGCTGAAAATAAAATGTGATTTTACAGTGCCACTGGTCAGCATGTTTCATGTGCTCACGTCGCATCACAGGGCAGACCTCAAAGCCCACTGCTGCTGGACACAGTTGCTGAAGTGGTGTCTGCTTTTTAAACATTGCAAATACCATTTAAAAGACTTTAATCAGATGTCCCCTATTAGAAGAATATGGTGCACATCCCATAGTCCATTTACAATCCTTCCTTGGCCATAGACTGCTAAAGCTTTAAACAATTCATTTCATAGCACAAACACTGCTTTTCACAAAAAGGAAAACGGAGGCAATGGGTTCTTGTCTAAGATGCACCGTTTTCCATAGAAATAAAGCAGACACTTAAAGAAACAAAACCATTCTCTTTTGTGAATAGAGATCACACCCAGACACCCAATTTTCCTTCTGTCTTTGAGAATAATGTTAGAGTACTTTTAAAAGGGGAATTTACATAATAGAATACAGATGTTGCCCTTTTCTATGTGATGTGGAGACTGTAGACTGTATGGTATATAGACTTGGGTTTCAGGCAGAAATTTTAAAACGAGTGTTTTCTTTCAGTGTCTGTCCCGTAATCAAACTATCCCATGAAGAATGAAGAGCTGTCCCTGTGGGTCTCTAGCCTCAAGGATCTGCAGTGTCTTGACTCAAATTCCAGGTGGTTTAGATTTACTTTGTTGACCAAACCCCATGTTTTCTTTCTTTTTTTTTCCTTTTAATTAATAAAAGCAGTATCCTGATTTATTAATTGCTGTCAGGGAATGAACTTCCAGTGGCCATCCCGTGGCCTGGCAGGGAGAAATCTCCCAGTTCTGTTTGAGCGAGCTGTCCACTCCACTTGGCACTTGAACAGGCTAAAACGGAATGTCTTTTGTTGTAAACACCTAATTTGTTCATTTTGAACTGTCTGAGTAACTAGATCAAAGACCAGTGTCAAATGCCCAAAGCAGTGTTTGTCAGCAGTAGACTTTTTATTCTTCTTGTTCTATAGCAACTGAAAGGGAAAAAGACTCTTACTGTATTTCCACAAAAGCTTAGGGAAGCTCGCGCTGGCAGCCTCTTGCGACAGAATGAATACATGCTACTGAGTACAGACCATTTGTCTCCTGATTACAACAGACCCCAGGGGAACTGGTGTTGGCTTTGAATTCCACCTCTCTTTTACTGAGCGCCTCCTGGTTCCACCCCCAATCCTCACAGCACAGAGCGCCCAGGACTCAGATCTCCTCTCTGCTGTGGGTTTTAATCGGCTTTCTAAATTCAAACAGGGCCCTCTTGTTTGAAATGTGTTGACTTGTTTTGAACAGTAACATATATTTCTAAACTATTCTCATTTGGAATTCAGGGGTGGCCATAATAAATGCCTTTAGTGCTCCTGTGCTTTTCATATGCATGGTAACAAGGGCTACAGTGTAGAGGAAGGAGACAGAGAATGACATCCTAAAAAGTCACCCAGTTCCTAACATTAAAAACTGTGCAAAAATGGTAGAGCATGTGATGGTCTTACTTGTTATGTGTGAGCACACCTGACCATTTTTCCAGTTGATTTATAAGGGCTCATGTTATGGTTTTCTCCCTGCAGTATTGTTGTTTGCAAATGGAGTAGAATGTGTCTTTATTGTGCTAAAAGTACAGCTTTATTATTAGGCATTTTTGAGGACTGCTGAGATGCCTTCTCCTTAATTACAACTATTTTCCCTGATATTCCCTAAGAACTGCTCATACTTCCTTTGGAAGGCCAAGTTCAGCCCGAAAGGTTCACTTCCTCCTACCAAACAGCAGTTGCCATGATTAACATTTTTTTCTTGTTCCATTTTGCTTTATTGTTCATTTCCTTTAAAGGAAAGTAGATCATAAAACAGTCGTGAAAGTTTCCTCTATTTCAGAGTATCTGAATTTATTTTACACATTTGTCTCTGTTTTTTCTCATATTCTTATTCACTTTATTTTCCACCTTTGCAATTATTTTTCTTTTACTAAGAAGAAAAAGGAGAAAAGAAGCGAGCTGTCATTTGGCAGTCTCTTTTCCATTATGTTTTCACTTCTGGGAAATGCTGGAACAAAGGCATTCGATGTGTTACTGAATGGGGATCGGCACTCAGCCCTGCCGGTGAGGCTGCAGTCAGCCTGACTAGGATGAAAACGCGTGCTTTTCAACACCAGTTGGAGATGTTTGTATTTATCTTTGGAATGCATCCCTGGTCCATGCAGTCATGTGATGTGTTATTGCCATGTCCTTATGTGTATCAGCTCTTTCTGTGGTCGAATGGAAGAAATGGAATGTGACCCGTTAACCCTTAGTCGGTATGAAGTAGTCCAACAGATACTTCTCAAATGCAAAGAGTCCATGCTCATGTCAAGGTAAATTTCCATAACATGTTTTTATCAGGGATTTAGTTCCTGTCCTGTTATGGCCAGATGTGCATGTGGAGAAGCTAAGCCGCTTCTGCTGACATGTTGTTAATGAACAGTTCTGGGGTCATAAATAGTAAGAATGGGATGAACCCAACAGGCAGTAGGTGTCTTCAGGCCTGGAAAAGGTATGGGACGGTTGGGGTGGTTATTTAAGCCATAATCTTTATGTCTCCCATGTGGCAATTAAGATATAAAGCATTTCTCCCACCTCCATTTCACAGTCAATTTCCTTCCCACCCTATAAGTATCCCTGTAGATTAATTTTTCTGTGAACACATTTTCTTTTGAATTGCCAAACCATGTCATACAACATATCAGAAAAACAGTACTGCTTTTGGACTTGAGGTCTTAGGTCTAATTTATATTAATACTTGGATTCATCTGACAATATCAGATGTAATCTCTGTGTATTAAAGATTTTTTGCAAACTGTTGCAAATTTTTCTCCCTAACTATTTAGTACTAACAACACTTCCCGAAAAATAAAGAGACTCTATGGGTGTTATAAGCATTTGGTTTATAAACTTTTAAGTAGAGGTCTTTGAAGTTAAAGTTTGAAATGGGCACAAAGGCTCCAAGGGAACTTAGAATAAAAGTTCTACAGCACAGTTGCAACTCTTTAAAAAACCTCTTTGAGACTGAGTGTGGTGGCTCACACCTATAATCCCAGCAATTTGGGAGGCCAAGGCTGGCAGATCATTTGAGGTCAGGAGTTCGAGACCAGCCTGGCCAACGTGGTGAAACCGTGTCCCTACTAAAAGTACAAAAGAATTAGCTGGGCATGGTGGTGCATAGCTGTAATCCCAGCTACTCAGGAGGCTGAGGGAGGAGAATTGCTGGAAGCCGAGAGACAAAAGATGCAGTGAGCTGAGATCACGCATGCCACTGCACTCCAGCCTGGGTGACAGAGGGCCCCTCTGTCACAAAAAAGAAAAAGAAAGCAACAACAAACTAAAAACCCCACCTCTTTGAGAGCTTGTTTGGAGGTTCTAGCAGGGCAGCAGCTATTCGTATACCCTTGATGGAAGATGGATGCTCCTCTATCAGGGATGGTTGTCCACTTTGACTGAGCGTGCAGCTTCAGGAGGGATGCACAATAAGTGGTCGGGGAGGAAGGGAACACCTACCTAGCCAGCCAGATCAGCCGAATCAACCCTGGAGATCTCCAGGATGACATGCCACAGTCAGATCACCCTCACATCCAGTAACTCTTTTAAAAACCTCTTGGATTAGCTAAACACTCCATCTCTCTGTAGAACACAGTGACTAATGTCCATCATTATCTCCCTGCAAACATCCAGCTAGTGGGCTGTCCTCAGGTGGGCTGTACATTTGCCTCACCTGTTGAATTGGTGCCTACCAAGCATTTATTATGTTTATACTACACAAGTTTTACTTCCTATTGTTATTATGTAATTTAATAAATATTACACCAATTGGCAAAATAGGAATGTCAGAAAAAGAGTTTTGGGTTTCTCTGGAGAGGAATTTAATGTCAAGGAAAGACAAAGTTGATTTTCTTTTTAAAAGAGAAACCCCCAAAACTTGCTATCAAATTAGGTGGCTAAGACAACTATAAACAACAACAACAAAAAAAAAAACAAAGAGGAAAGAATGTCTCTTTAAATTCTAAGACATCTAAAGAAACAATCAGAATTCAAAGCTGATGCATCATGGAATTTGCTGTCCCTCCCTCCCTCTCTCCTCCCCTCCCTCCCTCCCTCCCTTCCTTCCTTCCTCTCTCTCTTTCTCTCTTTTCTTGAGACAGGATCTTCCCTGTCACCCAGGCTGGAGTGCAGTGTCACAATCATGGGTCACTGCAACCTCCACCTCCCAGGCTCAGATGATTCTTTCACCTCAGCCTCCCAGGTAGCTGGGACTACAGACATGCAGCACCACAACTAAATTTGGTAGAGACGGGGTTTCACCATGTTGCCCAGGCTGTTCTTGAACTCCTGGCCTCAAGCAATCCGCCTACCTTGGCCTCCCAAACTGCTGGGACTACAGGTGTGAGTCACCGTGCCTGGACTGTTTATTTCTATTTAATAAACAAGTATCTGGCATTTTCAATGAGCCAGGAGCTGTTATAAGGATTTTTAATCCATATAACTACTATGCATTGCAGGTTATATCCCATTTGACATATAAGGAAACTGAGGCACAGAGAAGCTATGCAACTTCCTAAAAGTCACACGGCTAGCAAGTGGCAGAGCTGAGATTCAGAACACAGGAGGTTTGTCCACAGCCTCTTCCCTCCCCCTGTCCTATCCTGCCTCTCTTTATCTGCCACAGTTTATGGAACTATCCAACTAGCACATCCACTTGCAAGGTGGAGAAGGCGGTGGTCCTTCATCAAAACACTAAAAATAAGTGAATGTGTAAACCAAATTTACACTTTAAAATGATTACCTCTCTTCCTTTTAAAAAATTATTTCAAACAGTTTCTGGGGAATAGGTGGTGTTTGGTTACTTGGACAAGTTCTTTAGTGGTGATTTCTGAGATTTGGTTGCATCCATCATCTGAGCAGTGTACACTGTACCCAATGTGTAGTCCTTCATCTCTCACCCCTTTCCCACCCTTCCCTCCAAGCCCCAAATTCCATTATATTATTCTTATGCCTTTGCGTCTTCATAGCTTGGATCCCACTTATAAGTGAGAACATAACGATGTTTGGTTTTTCATTTGTGAATTACTTCACTTAGAATAATGGTCTCTAACTCCATCCAGGTTGCTATGGATGCCATTATTTCCTACCTTCTTATGGCTGAGCAATACTACTTTTTCATGATTTTTTTTTTCTTGCTGGTTTGTTGGAGTTCCTTGTATATTCTGGGTATTAGTCCTTTGTGGATGCATAGTTTCTGAAGACTTTCTTCCATGCTGTGGGTTGTCTGTTTACTCTGCTGATTTCTTTTGCTGTGCAGAAGCTTTTTAGGTTAAGTCCCACCTATTTATCTTTGTTTTTGTTGCATTTGCTTTTGGGTTCTTGGTCATGAACTCTGCCTGAGCCAATGTCTAGAAGACTTTTTCCAATATTATCTTCTAGAAATTTTACAGTTTCAGGTCTTAGATTTAAGTTTTTGATCCACCTTGTGTTGATTTTTGCATTAGGGACAGATGAGGATCCAGTTTCATCCTTCTACAGGTGGCTTGCCAATTATGCCAGCACCATTTGTTGAATAGGGTTTCTTTTCTCCGCTTTATGTTTTTGTTTGCTTTGTCAAAGATTGGTTGGCTATAAGTATTTGGCTTTACTTCTGTGTCCTCTGTTTTATTTCATTGGTCTAGGTGCCTATTTTTATACCATATCATACTGTTTGGTAACTATAAGCCTTGTAGTATAGTTTCATGTCAGTTAATGTGACACCTCCAGATTGTTCTTTTTGCTTAGTCTTCCTTTGGCTATGTGGACTCCTTTTTGGTTTTATATGAATTTTAGGATTTTTTTTTCTAGTTCTGTAAGAATGATGTTGGTATTTTGATGGAGATTGCATTAAACTTATAGATTGCTTTTGGCAATATGGTAATTTTCACAATATTGATTCTACCCATCCATGAGCATAGAATATGTTTCCATTTGTTTTTGTCGTCTATGACTCCTTTCAGCAGTGTTTTGTAGTTTTCCTTGTAGAGATCTTTCACCTCCTTGGTAAGGTTTATTCCTAAGTATTTTATTTTTCTTGCAGCTATGGTGAAAGGGGTTGAGTTATTGATTTGATTCTCAGCGTGGTCATTGGTGGTGTATAGCAGTGCTACTGCTTTGTATATATTGATTTTGTGTCCTGAAACTTTACTGAATTCGTTTATTAGTTCTAGGAACTTTTTGAATGAGTCCTTAGGGTTTTCTAGGTATACCATTGTATCATTGGCAAACAGCAACAGTTTGACTTTCTCTTTACTGTTTTCATGCCCTTTATTTCTTTCTCTTGTTTGATTGCTCTGGCTAGGACTACCAATACTATTTTAATAGAAGTGGTGAAAGTGGGCATCCTTGTCTTATTCCAGTTCTCAGGGGAAATGCTTTCAACTTTTCCCCGTTGAGCATAATGCTGGCTGTGGGTTTGTCATAGACGATTTTTATTACTTTAAAGTATGTCCCTTTTATGCTGATTTTGCTGAGAGTTTTAATAATCAAATGATGCTAGATTTTGTCAAATGCTTTTTCTGCTTCTGTTGAGATGATCATATGATTTTTCTTTTTACTTCTGTTTATATGGTGTATCACATTTGTTGACTTGGGTATGTTAAACCATCCCTGCATCCCTGATAAGAAACTCACTTGGTCATGCTGTATTATTTTTTTGATATGCTATTGAAATATGTTACATAGTATTTTGTTAAGGATTTTTGCATCTATGTTTATCAGGGATATTGGTCTATGTTTTCTTTTTTGTTATGTCATTTCCTGGCTTTGTTATTAAGATGATACTGGCTTCATATAACGATTTAGGGAGGATTTTCTCTTCCTCTGTCTTTTGAAATAGTTTCAGTAGAAATTGGTAGCAATAACTCTTTGAATGTCTAATAGAATTCAGCTGTGAATCCATCTGGTCCTAGACCTATTTGTTGGCAACGTTTTTATTACTGTTCCAATCTCACTACTTGTTATTGGTCTATTCAGAGTTTCTGTTTTTTCTTGGTTTAATCTAGGAGGGTTGTATATTTCCAGTATTTTATCCATTTCCTCAAGGTTTTCTAGTTTGTGTGCAAAAAGGTGTTCATTGTAGTCTTGAATGATGTTTGATTTCTGCAGTATCAGTTGTAGTATCTCCCTTTCATTTTTAATTGAGCTTATTTGGATCCTCTCTCTTCTTTTTTTTGGTTATTTCTTTCTTTATTTATTTTTGACAGAGTCTGGCTCTGAGGCCAGGCTAAAGTGCAGTGGCATGATCTCGGCTCACTGCAACCTCTGTCTCCCAGGTTCAAACAATACTCCTGCCTCAGCCTCCCAAGGAGCTGGGATTACAAGCATGTGCCACCATGCCCAACTAAGTTTTTTGTATTTTCAGTAGTGACGGGGCTCCACCATGTTGGCTAGGATGGTCTCCATTTCTTGACCTTATGATTCACCTGCCTTGGCCTCCCAGAGTGCTGAGATTATAGGTGTGAGCCACTGTGCCCGACCAATTGTTGATTTTAAAAAATTGTTTCACAAAACCAGCTTTTTGTTTCATTTATCTTTTTTTTTTTTTGGCTTCAGTTTCATTTAGTTCTGCTCTGATCTTTGTTATTTCTTTTCTTCTGCTGGGTTTATGTTTGATTTGTTCTTGTTTCTTTACTTTATTGAGATGTGAGCTTAGATTGTCTATTTGTGCTCTTTCAGACTTTTGATGTAGGCACTTAATGCTATTACAAACTTCCCTTTTAGCACTGCTTTTGCTGTATCCCAGAGGTTTTAACAGGTTGTGTTACTGTTATCATTCAGTTCAAAGAATTTTTAAATTTTCATCTTGATTTCATTGTTGACCCAAAGATTATTCAGGAGCCAATTATTTAATTTCCATGTATTTGTATAATTTTGAGGATTGCTTTTGGAGTTAATTTTCAATTTTATTCCACCATGGTCTGAGAGAGTACCTGATATAACTTCAATTTTCTTAAATTTATTGAGGATTTTTGTGGCCTATTGTATGGTCTATCTTGGAGAATTTTTTAGGTGCTGATGAAAATAATGTATATTCTACAGTTGTTGGGTAGAATGTTCTGTAAATATCTGTTCAGCCCATTTGTTCTACAGTATAGTTTAAGTCCATTGTTTGTTTATCGATTTTTTTGTCTTGATGACCTGTCTAGTGTTGTCAATTGAGTATTGAAGTCCCCCATTATTATTATGTTGCCGGCTACCTCATTTCTTAGGTCTAGTAGTAATTGTTTTATGAATTTAGGAGCTTCACTGTTAGGTGCATACATATTTGAGATTGTAATATTTTCTTATTGGACTAATCCTTTTATAATTATATAATGTCCCTCTGAGGGAAGGTGTTCTCTTTCCAAGTCCAGAAGGGGGCGTAGTTTTAAGGGCAAGAACTTCCCAGCGCCATGCCCCCCTCCCATCTCTCTCCATCCGGGAGATTTAACAGTTTATGTTTAAATGTGGTGGGCATGGGCAGAAACTAAGAGTCAATCACTCCAGTGGAAGTTCTAAGGACTCCTTTCATTGGCCAGGGATCTTAGAGAAGGTGGGGGTTTCTCCCGGGTTAAAAGTCCCCTTCTTTCACGCCCCTTCGGACTCCATGTTTGGATTCCCTTCCACATTCACTTCGTGGAAGCTGTTTTTCTCTCTCCTGGATTTCCCCTGTGGAGATCCCTTGTGGAGTTCCCCTTTCTCGTGGAAGCCTGTCTTCCCCTCCTAAACTCCATCTCTCTCTATTCCCTAACACTCTCGTGGAAGCTGCTTTCCTCTCCTGGATTCCATCTTTCTGGATTCTCTCACTCAGTGTGAGGGTTAGCTGTTTCTTTCTCCTCCTGTTTCTCTCTCTCTTTAAATAAATCACTTTCTACAAACACTTTTGAGTCTGGCATTTACTGCACACTGTGCCGTGGTCCCTTCTCTCATTCTTGAGAGGGCAGGAGACCAAGAACCTGGAGAAGCATCCTCTCAGGGGAGCTGAGGGCACCTTGAACCCCTGAACCCTGATATTACACCTATCTCTTTTTACTGTTGTTGCTTTAAAGTCTATTTTGTTTCATATAAGAATAGCTCACTTTTGATTTCCATTTGCATGAAATCTCTTTTTCCATCCTTTTATCTTAAGCTTATGTGAGTCCTTATGCATTAGATGAGTCCCTTGAAGATAGCAAATACTTGGTTGGTGGAATTTATCCACTCTGCCATTCTGTATCTTTTGGTGGGCATTTAGGCCATTTACAGTCAATATTAGTATTGAGATGTGAGGTCCTGTTCTATTCATCATGTTAGTTGTTGCCTGAATACCTTGTGGTGGTATTTTTTTTTCATTGTGTTACTGTTTTATAGGTCCTGTGAAATTTATGCTTTGAGGAGGTTCCATTTTGGTGTATTTCCATTTTTTTTCCCCAAGATTTAGGACTTCTTTTAGCATTGCTTGTATAGTGCTGGCTTGGTAGTGGCAAATTCTCTCAGCATCTGTTTGTCTGAAAAAGCCTTTATCTCTCCTTCATTGAAGTGTAGTTTTTTTGCATACAAAATTCTTGGCTGGCAATTATTTTGTTTGAGGAGGCTAAAGATTGGACTCCAACCTATTCTGGCTTGAGGGTTTCTACTGAGAAAACTGCTTTTAATCAGGTAAGTTTTCCTTTATAAGTTACCTGATGCTTTTGCCTCACAGATCTTAAGGTTTTCTCCTTTGTCTTGACTTTAGATAACCTGATGATTATGTGCCCAGGTGATGTTCTTTTTGTGATGAATTTCTTGAGTATTCTTTGAGCTTGTATTTGGATGTCTAGATCTCTAGCAAGCCCAGGGAAGTTTTCCTTAAATAAAATTTCTGGACTTGTAGGTATTCTTTTCATCCTCATGCACACCAATTATTCTTATGTTTGGTCGTTTAACATAATCTCATATTTCTTGGAGACTTTGTTCATTTTTTAAAAATTAGATTTTCTTTGTCTGTGTTGTATTGGGTTAATTCAAGAGGTTTGCCTTTGAGCTCTGAAGTTCTTTTTTACTTGTTCAATTCTATTATTGAAAATTTCCAGTGTATTTTGTATTTCTCTAAGTGTGTCTTTCATTTCTAGAAGTTGTAACTGTCTTTTCTTTGTATCTGTTTCTCTAAAGACTTTTTCAATCATATCCTATATTGTTTTTTAAATTTCTTTAAGCTCATTTTCACCTTTCTCTATTACCTCCTTGAGTAGCTTAATATTCAACCTGCTAAATTCTTCATCTGGCAATTCAGAGTTCTTCTTGGTTTGGATCACATAGCTAGTGTGATCTTTTGGGGTGTTATAGACCTTGTTTTTTCATATTACCAGAATAACTTTTTTAGTTCCTTCTCATTTGGGTAGACTGTTTCAATAAAAGGATTTGGAATTCAAGCCCTGCTGTTCAGATTTTTATGTCCTAAGCGGTGATGCCTTAATGTGGTACTCTCTCCCTCCCCCTAGGAATGATGCTTCCTGAGAGCTGGACTGCAGTGGTTGTTATTGTCCTTCTGAGCCTAGACACCCAGTGGGGCTATTGGGCTCTGGGCTGCTGCTGGGGAATGTCTGCAAAGAATCCTGTTACATGATTCATATTTGGGTCTTCCAGCCATGAATACCAGCACCTGCTCCAGTTGAGGTGGCAGGGGAGTGAAGTTGACTCTTCGGAATTCCTTGGTTGCAGTTTTGTTCAGTGTTCTGGGTTTCTCAAATGCTGGTTATGCTAGCAGTCAGGTTGTCACATGGACAGACCGAGGACTTCTGATTAGCCATGAGTGCCTACGGAGCTCTTCCCACTGCTTCTTCCACTTTTGTATTTTGCTTGGCTCCCTAAATCTGTTTCATCTCTAGGTAAGGTTACATCTTTCTTTCATGATCTGGATTTTTAGGTTCCCCAGTGGGGATGTGTGTTCAGAGGCAGACTTTTCCACCTCTCGCACTTTGAGAACTCATAGTTTTTCAGCTGTCTTGAAGTTTGCAGCAGCAAGCCTATTCTATCAAAGGGTGTGTGAATTATTTCGGTTTTCCTGGTATGTTTCTGCTGTAGTTCTTGGAGCAAAGGTTCATGATGTGAGCCTCCACATGCTGTTCTGTTCATCCAAGTGGGAGCTGCACATTAGTCCTGTCTCCTATCTGCCATTTTCCTCTCTTCCTTTTTGAATACCAGCCTTAACTCATTTTTATGTATTGATCTAATTCTGTTGGATAAGTGAACTTCTACTCTACAAATAATGGCTCATCATCTTCATTTACCATCAAGTTTTTAAAAAGCACAGCTGTTTATTAAATTTGTTAGCAAGGCCAATGTTATCTACAAAATAAAAAAATTTGGATTAGGTAATTTTTCAGATCCTTTTTAACTCATATGCTCAATGTTTTGTGGTCACATATGTTTAGCTTCTGAGTGGCTTTGCTAGCTTTACTTTGTTTTATGACCACAGATGTACACACTATTGACCTTGCCCATCTATTTAACAATTGGAAAACAGAGAAAGAAGTAAATTAAATAGACACAAACCATCTCCACTATTGGCAAACCAACTGTTGAAAAGTCATTTTCTCTTGTGAAGGAGAAAGATCTCTCTTTTTTATTCTTAGTTTTTAAATTAAGGAGTAATTTATGTACAGTGAAATGCTCAGATCTTAAGAAAACAGTTCTGTGAGTTTTGTAAATATATACACCCATGTAGCCTACACTTCAATAAAAATATTTGTATCATTTTCATCACCTTAGAAAGTTCTTTTGTGCCCATTTAGTCAATTTCCTTTCCACCCTCCAGGCAAGCAATTTTCTGATTTTTTTTGTATTGAGTTTTTTTCTGAACACATTTGTTTTTTAAATTGCCATGCAATATTGTACAGAATATCAGAAAAAGAAATAGTATTGCTTTTGGAGTTGAAGATTTAGGTCTAATTTGGTAACACTTGGATTCATCTTTCAATATAAAATCTAACTACTAGTCAAATAATACTATGCCAATTTCATTCATCTGTTGAATACTGATTTTTAAAACATCTTCTGAGAGAGGTAAACATGAGTCCAAAGGCCTGGGGTTTCCAGGTTTTTTTTTTAATAAGATTTGCATGAATTTCTGCAAATAAACGAATTTCTCATGCTCTCTCTCTCTTATTCCTCATGTGCAAATTGAGAGAATCAGACTCATGGCTTCTGAGAAAGACTTCTTCCAATTTAACACTCTTTGATGCTGTATTTTTTTCTCAGAGCAGTACATCTAAAATGCATTATAAATCCAAAATAAAAGTCATTACTTTTTTTTAATGAACTTTGGAGTATGTGGAAGTTTATGTGGATGTTGTAGAATGTGATGCCTATGAAAGAAAAAAATTAATTTCAAAGTCATTTGTTCAATTAGTAGGCATTTATTTATGTTTTTAATGCTATCACACGACTTAAAAATAATGGATGTTCTGGTTATCTATTGCTGTATAAGAAACTTCCCCTAAACTTGATGGCATAAAACAGTAATTTTTTACTATCTCAGTTCTGTGGGTTGATTGGATTCAGCAGGGGAGTCTTCACTTAGGGATTTCTTATGTGGTTGCCATCAAATAGCAGCTAGAAGTGGCTGGATTTAGAATAATCTGAAGGTGTCTTCACTCACATGTCTTGTGTTGGGGCTTGGCATGGCTGGAATAGCTGGAAAAAGTTGGGTATTTGTCCTCATGCAGCTTCCCTACATGGCTCACTGATCTTCCTCATGGCATGGGTGTTTCAAAACGCTTAGACTTTTTTTTTTTTTTTTTTAACATAGTGGCTGGCTTTTCCCCAGAGTGAGTGATATTCGCTAGAAAGAATCCTGCTGCTAGGCTTCTGTGGGTCTAGCCTACAAAGAAGCCTAGTCATGAAGTATATCTTATCACCATCTCAATGCTTCATTTGAAATTTAGTCAATGCATCTACCCAGATATAAAAGGATGGGAATTAGACTTCACTTTTGGATAGAAGGAGTAATAAAAGAAAATTACAGCCATTTTAAATCTAACATAAGGAGGTTTTTATTTTTAGATCTGTAGCCTGAATCTCTCTCTTTTGTATGCTTAACAAACTTTAATTTATAATTAATCATTTAATAGTTAACTCATCTATAAGTCAAAATTCTCATGATTTTTAGACATGGAATGTTGACCAAGTTATCCCACCTATTTTAAAATTGCACTTTTTATCTGTAAAACCTGTCCTTTTTCCCTTTCAAAAGAATTATATGGGTCAGATGTGATAACATATATAAAAGTATAAAACTATGAAAAATCAAGTGAATGAAATGTAAATTTTCATGAAATATAAGTTATCATCTTGGTTATTATTAAAATAATTTTGACTCAGTTTTTTTCCTGCAAAACAATGAAACAAAATAAATGTCTTCTTAAAGTAGTTGAATTTCCCAAATCAGTTCTAGATACATCACCTTTTTCCTTTGCCATGAAGACCATGCTTAGAGAGCCCTTTCCTGACCTTCCTACTTAAAATGGCCTCTGAGGCTAGGTCAGTGGTTCACCCCTGTAATCCAAGCACTTTGAGAGGCTGAGGCAGAAGGATCGCATGAGGCTAGGAGTTCAAGACCAGCCTGGGCAACATAGTGAGACCCCCATCTCTAAATTTTTTTTAAATTAGCCAGATGTGGTAGCATGAGTCTGTAGTTTCAGCTACTTGGGAGGCTGATGTGGGACGATGGCTTGAGCCCAGGAGACTGAGTCTTCAATGAGCCATGATCATGCCTTATGCCACTGCACTCCAGTTTGGTGACAGTACAAGACTCAGCCTCAAAAATAAAAATAAAAGTAAAAATAAAAAATTAAAATACCTTCTGATTCACTATTGAGTCTACCATACTTAAAAAGAATAACACTAACACTAATCTCCACCTGGAAAAATATTACATGTTCATTCATCTACCTATTTGTTTTCCATCTCTTCTGAACATGAGATCCTGTGGACAGAGACCCAGAGTTTCCTCAGTGCTGACAAGAAACTAGCATATACAGGTACTAGACAATGAACAAATATTTTTGAATAAATGACTGGTATTACTGTTGATCCATCTGGCATCCTAGTTTTGAAGTTTTTTTCCCTTTATAGCTCTGACAGCTTTTACTTATGTTTGCCCTTGAACAATATTATCACAGTATCTTGAAGCTAGTCACTTCCTAAAGTGACTCCTTTTCTTAGTCTCCCCTCTCTAATTATGGCCTCTTACAGCTGAGATAAGATCTTGGCAATCCTCGGAAATATGTCTAATTCTTTCCATGTTTACTACCATTGTCTCAGGCCAGGGATTTATCATAATCTCTTATCTAAATTTGTACAAAAATACCCTAGGTAGTTTTCTTCTTCACTGTTTTCTATAAGCATTAGTATCCTAAAATGTTGATTTTTGTAATATTATTCTGCTCTTGACAAAACTTTGGGTGGTTTACCCATGTCTATGGGATGAACTTCAGGCTCCTAAATCCTGTAGTCTTGTGTCCCTATCTAGTTTCTGTCCACCTTTTCCAGTTGCGTGCACTTCCAACACTCCAACAATGAAAGCCCTCTAAACTGTTGTGATTTCATCTTGAGTGGGCATATGAATGGCCTAGAAATATCGTTAAAATGTAGATCCTGATTCAGAAGTTCAAAGATGGAGCTTGAGATTCTGCATTTCTAGCAAGCTCCCAGGTGATGCCAGTGCCTCCGCTCAAGCCTCTGTTGGGGTAGCAAGGCTCCATCATTGAGTGTAGATGCCACGTGCTTCCACCTGTCTGCCTTATGCTGTTTCCCGGCTTAGATGTTCGTCTCTCACCTCCTGTCTGGTGAATTCCTATATTCTGAAGATCTAAATCAAATACTGTCTCTTAAAGCCTGTTTTTCAAACCTTCTTCAGGAATAATTAATCATGTGTTTTCTTTTCTTTTTTTTTTGTGCAGAAAAGATTTTACTAAGATTTTACTACTTATTCATCTTGTATATCCTTTGAAATTTATTTTGAAAAAATATGCTTATTGATACTTCCATCCTTTTTGTTTTTATCTATTTTTACTTTCTTCTCTTTATCTCCCTTATCTTTCTCTCACTCTTAAAATAAATTAATTGAAGTAAAATAGACATCAGGTATGCACAAGTCATAAATGAATTTCCACAATGTAAACATTCACAAAATCAGCATCCAAATCAAGAAATAGAGCCAGAACTCCAGCGCTCCCACTCACACTTCCCTTGAGTCATTACCTTTCCCAGAGATGACCAGTACTGTGACTTCTACCATCAAAAATGGGGTTTTCCTGTTTTTGAACTTTATATAAGTAGAACCGGCTTCTTTTGTCCAACATATTTGCAAGATTCATCTATATTGTTGTATGTAACCATAGTTTGTTTTTTCTCACTATTGAATAGTATTTTCCTATGATTCTACCACATATTACCTATCCATTCTCCTGGTTTTTTTTTGCATTTGTTTATTTATTTATTTATTTTTTATTGCATTTTAGATTTTGGGGTACATGTGAAGAACATGCAATATTGTTTTTAATTTTTGTGGGTGCATAGTAGGTGTATATATTTATGGGGTATATGGGATGTTTTGATACAATCATGCAATGTGAGATAATCACATCATGGAGAATGGGGTGTCTGTCTCCTCAAGCATTTATCCTTTGTCTTACAAACAATCCAATTATACTCTTTTAGTTATTTTAAAATGTAAAATCAAGTTATTATTGACTATAGTCACCCTGTGAAATCATCTGCCTTCTTGTAGTAGTTTGTTGACATTTAGTTGTATATGTGCTTTTCTTCTTAAATTGTGCATTCCCTAGAGGCAGTGATGGTGCCATCACAGTTTAGTTGGGAATAAAAACCTTATACCCAAAGAAGTTATTATATCATGCATAGTGTATATATTACATAAAGTATATCTACAAAATCCCCTGGAAATATAGGAGTACCTGAAACAATTGCCATATGCAATTATGTGCTAGTTTACCACATTATTCTTAGTGCATAGCAGGTGTGCAATACAGATTTGTTGAAATGGTTTTGAAGAATTAAGTACAAAAATGAACTACAAAAAAATGCTACTCTTCTTGTCAGACATTTTGATTCTCTGTTGAAAAATTTGTTAGGCCATAAATTATCTTCCTGAAAATGTTATAATATTTACTATCTTATTTAATGATCCCAAAACCTGTACTGAATCAGAAGTAGAAATGTTAAAGTAATTACATTGGGAAGTCAATTTAATGAATGCCTAATATGTGAAAGCATTATTTCTGTAATCTTTTTTATGGCCTAATTTATCACTTTTATTGTTCATTTACTTATGTTATATAGTTCCAGAATGAATTATAATATCTATTCCCCTCCCCCATTTTTTCAAATATGAGCCCTTACAAAGCCACAAAAAGCTTTTGTTTGAACAGAGTTTTTATATTTGTTAAAGTGAATCTATTTGATTCTTATGTGCTTTGGATAAGGTCCGGAGAGTCTTTCCTTAATTATGTCATACATGTGTTAAACAAGCATTTGCTTTCTTGAAGCCCAACTTCTTTCAACTTGATCCTCCAGAGTGGCCACAGGACTCATACTGTGCTGTTTACCATCACTTAATGCCTGTGGTCTTCTAAACACAGAATTCTGAGTAGAAAAGCAAAGCCTTTGCATGGTATAAATAATCGTATCTCACAAATAGCAGGAGTAAGGTACAGTGTGGTTGGCACAGGTCATGACATGACGTTGGCCAATCCCACCCTCTCTTCAGATGCAAAACAGGAAATAACAAATATCATTTGTTACTATCACAATGAAGCATTTTTTCCTGTCAGAATATACAGAGAAAACTCTGTAAGAATGGAGTGTATGATTAAAACAACAAGAAATCTGATTTAGCTTTAGCTTCAAACTCTATTAAGAATTTCCTGCATAATTTTGGCCTAAATTTTAATACATTACATACTCAGTATGAAAACCTTTAACTGAAGCTTTGCAAAATGCTTCAAAATAGACTTAGATAATCTAGCAACTCATACCTGCCAACAGAATAATGATACTTCCTAGTTCCAAGTTTATTGTGTTATAGAACTTTAGGGATCAAATGAATATAAATTTACAAAGACACTACCAATTTTCTACTTGGAGCATGAACTGAATAATTTAAAAAGAAATATAATAGTAATCCAAATATTGCCCAAGGTGTTCTTAAACCTGTTAAACAGAGATGAGTAAGAATGATCGATGATGTTGAAGAGAAAGGGAGCCTTTTAAAGTAACTCCAGCAAAGAGTGAAACATCAAAAAATAAATCAATCCTTTGGATTATGTGAATTTGTTTTCCAGCTTAGTTTACTCCACAAGAAATTTTATTTGTTAAAAAATTAATATGATATTAATTAAAATAATGCCTGATATGCTACTTTATTTTAGAATTTGGAGTGGGTGTGGGGGATGAGGTGAGGTTGTCATGTTTTTAATGGGGAAAAAATCCTCCTGGAGGCTTTAGTTTCCAAATGGATTTTGATTGAGAAGAATTTTGACTACCTTACTCCCCAATATAAACTGCTAATGTATCAGTTTGGTTGGAAGAGATCTGGAATATCAAGCAAACTCTGCTTTGTAAGCTTATGTTATGTCATGATGGCAACTGTGAATTATAGATCAGACAAGTTCGCATTTCCATAGGCAAATTTTCCTTCAGGAATTTGGACAGTGTGAACCAGAGTCAATTTAACCCTGTCTGTGAGTAAGTAGCTCAGTTTATTGAAGCATGATTCTTTAGTTTAGCCACAGAGATGGCTACTATCTATGCTGTGTGGGTAGCTAGCTAGCTTGGGTGTTTTTCATGGTAATGGGACTCTCCATTCATGAACAACCATCCTAAAATTGTCCACAGTTGTTCTTTGCAAGGAACCAACAAAGAGAATTGTGGGCTGATTAGCATAACACATCTAGGCTTCTGTCTCTTGAGAATAAAAGCATGTTCCCCTTTTAGATGGTGAATTTGAGGCTTTATCTTTGCATGTAAGGGATGGTAATAGTGAATATTATTATTATACATGGAAATCATTGGATTTTGTTTTTCCTACTTAGATTTTTATTTGGATAATATATTAAGGGTAAAGTACCCCAAAGCAAAGAAGAATGTCTGTTTCTGCTCTCCAGCCAAAGGGTGGCAAAGGGAAGGGCTTCTGGACCTGCAGTAGAAATAATGTAGAAAATTGCAGTTTGCCCTGGGACTTGGGGTGGTGATTAGCCCATGAGACTAGTAACAAGAGGAAGGCAGAAGAGAAAAATGCCCTGCTTGGGAGTGGTTTTGTTTTTTGTTTGTTTTATTAATTCATTTACTAATGTAACTGCAGTATAGGAAATAAAGAACTATTTGCTTTGTTAGATTAAAAGTTTTAAATGAAAACACTGCAGCCACCTAAGAAAGTAAAAGCAGAGAAGGTAAAAGCAGTGGAACAAGAAATGACCACAAGGCCAGGTAAGGCACCAGGAGAGTTTTCTACGTCAGCAGGTAGAAGAAAGTGTCACACAGAGGCATCACTAATGGAGGGAGAAGAATGTTCTGTCACCTCTCTGGTCACTTAGAGACCCAAGAGACCGCAAGATCATGAGATATTTACACAGCATATCTGGACTGCATGGTTAAGGCTTGTTGCTTTCAGTTAAATTTCTTCCTAAAGCACTGCACTGTGTTCTTTTCAGTAGGAAGCTTTGGCCTATCCTACAGAAATTATTTTGCAGTTGCTGAGTGGGGGCTTCATATGAAAATAAAAGCCCCTTGAAAAAAATCACCCAGTCCTTTGAGCCAAGGTCACCTTAACACTAGAATTAAATTATGCTAATATTAATTGAAATTCAAGGTGTTTGCCCTATGTAATCCACTCATCTCTCTACTTTACTTTGCCTGCAGAAACAGTCAGACAGTAATTTTTATTAAAGAACAAACTCAAATGTAGGGTTCACTACAAAATCAATGACATTACAGAAGATATCCTATGACCAATACAAACAAGTTGGACTTTGAACGTTTTTTGTTATGAATAGAAATGCTGAGTTCAAATTTCCTTGAGATGGAATTTTGCTAGATTGATCTTCTCTTTATTTCTCTTGTCTTCTCTTCCTGTCTCTTTCAGTTCCTTCTTTCCTTCCACTCCCTTTTTATTTTTTGTTTTCATTCTCTCTTTTTATTCTAATGTCAAGGTAAACACGCTTTTTTGGTGGTTTAAAAAAAATTTTTGTTTTTGGCCTAAATAAGACATAAGCAATTTGATTCCACACTTAATACATCCACTCCTAACTTGTATTGAAAAGCTAGTTCCGAGGTTGGTGTTTTGTATATTTGGTGAGCCTAATACCACAGATAGCCTCTGTGTAGATGCAGGGACCCTATTCTGAAAGTTCTATTATTAATAGCCAATGAAATGATTGAACACTAAACGATGATAGATTCTTGATTAGCTTATTTTGTGGGAGGGGAGTGGAAGAGAGGAAAAATGATTTCTTTTTATGCCTACCCAGAGTATGTAATAATTATGTAATAACTGCAAGGCATTGCTTAAAGCTATTGAATAAAATAACCGAAAAACACATGAAACACCAGCGATGTTATGAGTCAGCAGTAGAAATGTTCCCTGTCAGTCATGGGAAGAATGCTGAGCTTCAACCATCTCAAACTCATATAACCTCACTGGTTATTCTTTTTGGCAGTCTTGGTCCAAAACAAAAAACAAACAAACCTCGAAACATTGATCATGCTAGGTTAGATTTTACTAGGGATTTAATGTCACCACCACCTTCCACCGTGTTCATTCATGCTCAGCTGGGACAAATAATGGCCTAGCATGAATTGGTTTACAATCCTGGTGGACTCCTACAGAGATAATAAATCCAGAAATATACTTGGAGGGAAACATAGGATAATCACATGATGATTTTTTAATGCATTTCATGGTCTCATGTATAAAAATGAAAAATGTGCAGGGCTTAGATATCCCTTTATTGTATCAAATTAAATTGGATTTAATGCCTGGTTGTGTGTCATCCAGCTCAGACCCATTTGTACAAGGCTGTGGAGTACAGAGCTGGTTCAGGTGAATGAATAGCTTTCTCATGACTTCACTCCCACTCTGCTGTCTCTTTTCCTGTCCTTTGTATTGTAATGGAGGACAGCTGTGGCAGTGAAGTGAATATTAACTAACCTGAGTGCCTCAGCAGATTGTGACTTTAATCCCGGCAAATACCACTAAAATCAAAATTTAATTACACTCAGAGTAGCTCTGTTAATGCCTAAAAAATATTTAACAATTAGTGGTTGGCTTAATTAAGCAAACTGCCTTTCACAAAGCAACCTGAAAAGTCCTCCCAAGCCCTTCCCCTATCCCCCGCCTTTTTTTATGCCTTAGACTAATTAGTCTGATGTAAACTCACAGCATTTCATTTACTGTTACTGAGTGTGCTGTTTAGCTGATCTAGGCTCTCAGCTTAATAGCTTGTAATAGAAGGGAAGTTGTAAAAAGAAAGAAATTACGTTCACTGCACACAGCTACTTAATAAAAATCCTTTTAATAAACCACTAATCATTGCTAGTAATTTCCTCATTCATATATATATATGTATGTATCAGAATGGCTTATTTCAGTTACAATATAAGTTATGGGAGGAAAACCAAATAACAAATATATTAATGAAGAATCACTTCTATCAAAATCATTACTCTGTGTCCATAGAGATTGAAAAATATTATTTACATATAAATTTGGAAGAGACAGATAACTTTTTGTAAATGAAATAACCGAAGAAACAAAAAACAAATGAAGAATAATGGAAAAGTCATTAAAATTTAAATCTCATTCTTTGATTGATGCATGATACTACCTGACCTAGTCTGTTACACGTTTATTCACTCATTCAAGCATCAGACATTTATTAATGATAAAATGTGACTTGGTGGGATGATACAAATATGTTATTGTAAATATTTACATTGACACCTACAGAATGTCTTAAAATGCCACAACAGGATAAATTATATAACCTATCTATTGAGTATCATTTTCTACTTGAACTCTTAGAAAAGACCTTGCCACTAAATAATTGCGAGAATAAAACACAGTAACACTTCAAAAGGTCCCTTATTCAGCAAACTAAGAAAAGAAACAAGAATCATAAAATAACAACAAAAATACTGCCATTGAGAACCAAAACAGGTCCCAGAGCTATTAAGGAGCTTAAAGACCACTGAGTCCAACTCCATATTTTACAGGAGAAAAAACTGAAATTTAGAGAGTTTAAGTGATTTTCCAAAGCTATATGAAGAACTATTATCAAGTTCATCAGAAGGTCATCTGAGGCCCCTCTAGGCCCCCATTCCAGACATGTTCCCTTTTATCTGATATTGGATACAATTATAGCAAGATGCATTATTTGATTTCCCAAACTGCAGCAGATTAGAAGCCACAAATTGGAGGCTGAAAGAATTTCTAGAGGCTTAGTGTTCAGAAACTGAAATACGAGAACACATGATAAAATTTGGAACCTGCTAAGCAAAAATTAATCTGGAAAGATGGTCTCTTGGTAACACTCAAATCCAGGGGACAAATAAATGTCACAAAAAAGTCTTAATTTTACATTGCAGAACTGTGCTGCCTTTCATCATCTTATTGAGTATGTCTAGTGTGTTTGCATGTGTGTGTGTGTGTGTGTGTGTGTGTGTGTGAAAGAGAGAAAAAAAGAGAGATTTCCTCCTTCAGGGCTTTTAAGATAGTACTGAAAAGATTGAGATAATAAGGTAATTTAGTTATTTTCTTTTTGAGACTATCAAAAGAAAAATCTTTTTCTCTGCTTCTAGAAAGTAACCACTGAGAGTTTTAATGTAAGTGATACGTTCATTTTTCAATCTAGAAAATAAAAACCTGTAATCTCACCCATATTAGATGGTTTCACCTGTATGGAATTCTTTAGGCCTTCCTATTATTTCACATTTAAAACTGATTTTTGAGAATTTTGGTTGTTGCTTTAATTCAACAATTAGGAGAGAGAAATGAAGAGAACAAATATCACTTGTATGTATGTGTCTAAAAGGACGTTAGATACACCCACGCCTAACTGTCGGCAGTCTGCAACCTGGTACAATTCTGTACATTTCCATTTAATTGGCAGGCTATGTTTCAAGTCTCATGGTTGGTTGAGGATGAAGATGAAATTGCAATTCATAGTACAGAAGAGGAAGTACATATGTGTTGTGATTGAGATACTTGTATTTTGACTGAAGAATTGTGCAGCATCTGGCAGGTGTATAAATCCTTCAGTGGCAGCAATTTAACTTTTTAATACTAGAGGAAATAGCATATTATATTTCAAAATTGATAGCTTTGAAAAATGGGTATTAACGTGATGCTATAAGTGGATACAAAATCTTCTTATGGGTTTTCCAGGAAGAATTGTACCTTAATGGTATATGCAACTTATGTTTCAAATTCTTTTGTCTATTAGTCACATACATATATCTTTATTTCTTCTTGAATGTGTGCTGCATAACTATTAGCCAAATGTTCATTCACCATCAAATTCTGTTTCTTCAGTGTTTTTTCTCATTCAAAAGCACATAACAATTCTCCTTAATGATACAAATAACCCACTTCTAATGGACTATTATGCCTCTTTTCCATTCTTGAAAAGCATTATTGCTTTCAGGTTTTTAGTTAAATGCTATACAATTTCAAAATAGTATAATACACTTAAATGATCTTTAACTTTCTCTTTAAAAGAGCAGTAAGTATTAAAAGCCAAACAGAAAAATTGCCAAAGTCAATTCACCTCAATTCAGTTGTCAAAACTTTTCATGTGAAAAATAACTGGAAATGTTCTTCTATTTCAAGGAAGCAAATTTGTGGGTACAGCATTCTCCTTTGACTCTGAAAATCATTTGTAAACAAAAAAGCTTGTCCAAGCTTGTTTTAAATTTGCAAAAAGTCAGCTGCATCCATGAAATAGGCACTGAGTCTCAATATCCTGGCTAATAGAGAAAGAACTGCCCTCTCTTGGAAGGTGCAATGAATCTTTCATGTTCTTAAGTATTGCTTCATGTTCATCAGCAAGAATTTATCTAATATGTGCTACTGACATAAATATATAATGTCACCTCTTCCCTACCTCGCATATTGCCTACCCATGCAAACATATACACACTCACATTCACACTCATGTATGCACACACACTATCTTACCCCCAACCCTCTACCACTAATGCCCTAAGAATGAGAAGAGAGGCCAGGTGTGGTGGCCCATGCCTGTAATCCCAGCACTTTGGGAGGCCAAGGTGGGCGGATCACTTGAGGTCAGGAGTTCCAGACCAGCCTGGCCAACATGGTGAAACTCCATCTCTACAAAAAATATAAAAAGTTAGCTGAGTGTGGTGGCATGTGCCTGTAATCCCAACTACTTGGGAGGCCAAGGCAGGAGAATCGTTTGAACCTGGGAGGCGGAGGTTGCAGTGAGCTGAGATCGTGCCACTGTACTACAGCCTGGGCAACAGAGTGAGACTCTATCACACACACACACACACGCACACACACACACACACAAAGAATGAGAGGAGACACTCTTAACTAAGTTCAGTATTTGTTTTGATTTAAATTGCAAGATTTTGTTTATATGAATTTATTTCATATTTGATCATGGCACAGGGAAAAGATCTTAATAGGTACCTGTAGTCGCCTAAAGTGAACAAAACCTCAACTTCTGCTCTTTAAGATCTATAGAATAATAACTTTGGAAGGACACAAAGATCTCAACTTCTCATTCAGACAGATGAATTTTACCAATTAGAACAAGTATTTTCAACCTTTCTTAAACAATTAACATCATAATTATACCTAGTTGTTTCTTGTATCCATTTGGAACTGTTTCTGTTTCCTTCTATGAGATTGTCCAGATAGTCAAGAACAGCTGGGCACTCCCTATGCAATAGTGATTGAGTTACCCCTTCTCTCTTCTTGAGTGAATGGCCAGGGTTCATGTAATTCTTCCTTTTGGAACTTAAATGCTTTCCAAATCAGATGTCCCCAACTGTTCTTTTAGGAGTCATCCTTCCCTTTAGTGACCAAATAGTATTTTGAGCGCTGATTCCATAAAATACAGGAAGTCTGGTTTTTGCCAAGTCTCCTTCCCTGCTGAATTTCTGGGTCTCTCTGAGGAATAGTTCCATTAACTGAGTCTGAGTGATTACTTGTAATTTTTGAAAGCTTCCTGGCTCTGGTCACTGCCTTCTGAAGCACAGCAGCCTACTTCTTTCAGGCTGCTCGTCTTCATCCAACAACTTTTCATTCTCTAAGTAGAATTTAGGTAATATTTCCAAATTCCTGACATCATAATCTTTAGGATTCTGGAACTAGAAATAAAAATTCCTGGAAATTCTCAGACAGTCTTAAAATAGTAAGTTTTTTCCATTTTTCATGATACTTTTTTCTGTGCTCATGAGTGGTAACAATAAAGTATGAACCATTTTCATATAAAAATTTAAGAGTTTTTACATAAAATATAATAATAAAAGCATGGATTTCACAGCATTATATCTTTCAGTAACACATAAAAATGATCTCTATGTGGGATGGAAGTTCAAAATGATAGAAACATTAAAGAAAATAACATTTATATGAAATAAGTGCAAAAGCCAGTTAAATAATTGAAATGCCACATGTATTTAATAATTAGAAGTTACCTTTCTTAAGTTGAATTTTAAAACTCACAAAGCATTAATTGCCTATTTATAGTCTTGATCTTTTTTCATCTTTCCATTGTCAATTTTCACAAATATTCCAGTCCAGAAAAGTTTCATGTATTCTTCAAAGATGCTGAACAAATTTGTTAAGAATAAGTCCACAAACTACATTAGGCATTAGGACATATATTGCTTCATTAATCTCATTTTTTAATGATGCAAACATCTTGTTTGCTTGATATTGATTTGGATTTTGTCATTTAAATTAATATTGCTTTTGTCAATAGAGATTTTAGATCAACCTCTGAATTCCTGTTGTAGTATTCCACAATAACGTCTTTTTCTATGTGCATTTTTTTCTGTTTAAGTATTTATAAAAAACTCTACCATAGCACATATCCCATTTCTGGGGAATGACAGAGAACATGTTTAAGTCGTATTCAAATAACACAACATTTATATCTTCTAGCAAGGCTAATAGCAACACATAGAATGGTATGCCAAAATTACTAATTTAAGAACTTACTTTGGTTCTAAACTTATTTCTTAGGCCACGATTGATAGGATTTGTATAAGGTATGTTATGGAAATGAGCTCATTAATATTCACATTATTTGTGAAAATGACTCATGGTTTACAACAGTCAGAGCCAGGAACACACTACAACTACTTCTCTCTAATGTGCTCCTCTCCTGGTTCCTAAAAATGTCAGCCTTAACCCTTGACTCTCATGTTAGCGTTTCCGGCTCTTGCTTTCAACTTGACATGTGATTTCTTCTGATCAGTACTGTCCTGATGTTGACTGTTAAGCTCCAAATCTTATAGGAGGATTGAAATGCTTCTCTCCTGTTTTCCTGATTTTTTTTTGACTATTTGTTTTTCATAATTTAGGAGTAGAAAAATATATATGTATTCTGAGATATACTGGGAAAGTGTTTCTATATAGGAAAAGTAAACCCAAGTTATTTACATACTTATTCCAAAGCTGTAAAATAGTGGTGTTGTACCTTGTTCATTTATAATTTTTCTAATTTTTATATATTTAAAGTGTCAAATACGTAAAGATTAGACTAGTGTAAAAAACCTCTGTGCATATATCATCCAGTTTCAACAGTTACCAACACATGACCAATCTTTTTAAACTTAGGTATCTACTCACTCCTCCACCCCCATTATTTATAACCCAGTATCAAAGACCTAAGCATAAAAGTTAAACTCTAAAATGCCTAGAGGAAAATTTTGTGACTTCGATTAGGTAATGTTTTTTTCAGATGTGACATCTAAAATACAAGCAACAAAAGAAATAATAGCTAAATTGGACTTCATCACAATTAAAAATTTTTGTTCTTTAAAGGACACCATCAGTGAAAAAAAAAAATCCATACAGAATGGAGAAAATACTTGCAACACATATCTCATAACTATATAGTCACCAGACTATACAAATAACTCTTCCACGTTGACAATAAAAAGACAAATATCCCAATTAAAAGTGGGGGAAATGATTTGAATAGGCATAGGCCCAAAAAATACCTATAAGTGACCAATAAGCTCATGAAAAGATGCTCAAAGTTATTAGTTACTAGATAGATACACATCAAAACCACAGTAAGATACCATTTCCTACCCACTAGAATGACTATAATGAAAAAGATGAACAAGTATTGAGAAGGATGTGGAGAAATCAAAACTCTCATACATTTTGTGTAAAAATGTAAAATAATTCAACTGCCTTGGAAAACATTTTGTCAGTTCCTCACAAGATAAACATAGTGTTACTGTACAACCCAGAAATTTCACTCCAAGGTATATAGTCAAGAGATGGAAAACATGTTCACACAAAAAGTTGTACCTAAATGTTCACAGAATCATTATTCATAATACCCAAAAAGTGGAAACAATTCAAACGTCAATCAACTGATAAATGAACCAGCAAAACGTGGCACAACCATGCAACATTATTCATCCATAAAAAGAAATGAAGTATTGATATGTGCTACAACATGGACAACATTTCCAAATATTATATTACGTGAAAGAAGGCAGAATAAAAGGCCATGTGTTGTATGATTTCATTTATGTGAAATATCCAGGATATATAAATCTCCATAGAGATAAGAAGTAGATTAACGGTCACCAGAACCTGTGAGGAGGAAGGAATGAGGAGTGACAGCTATTGAATAAAGGGTGGGTTTTTTTAGTGGAATGATGAGAATATTCTGGATTATATCTTGTGTAATGTTAAAACTATGAGTTAGTACTGTGTATACAGGGTTGAGATTACATATGTGTATACACACACCCACACACACACACACACACACTCTTACACATACATGGTTGACCTTTGAACAATATGGGGGTTAAAAATACCCTCCACACAGTCAAAAATTTATGCATAATTTTGACCTTTCAGAAACTTATCTAGAAGCCTAGTGTTGATCAGAAGCCTTACCAATAACCTGAACAACTGATTAACACATATTTTGTATGTTGTATGTATTATATACTCTATTCTTATAACAAGGTAATCTAGAGAAAAGAAAAAGTAAGAGAGTTATAAGGAAGAGAAAATATATTTACTATTCATTAAGCAGAAGGGAGTCATCATAAAGACCTTTAGGCCAGGCATACTGGCTCATATCTGTAATCCCAGCACTTTGGGAGGCTGAGATGGGAGACTTGCTTAAGGCCAGGAGTTCAAGACCAGCCTGGGAAACATAGTGAGACTCCTTCTCTACAATTTTTTTTAACTAAAAAAAGAAAAATCTTTATCCTTATCATCTTCACATTGAGCAGGTTGAGGAGATGGAGGAAGAAGAGGAGTTGGTCTTACTAGCTCAAGGGTGGCAGAGGTGGAAGAAAATCCATGTATAAGTGGACCTGTGCAGTTCAAACTTATGTTTTTCAGGGGTCAACTATATATTTGTAAAGAATTGTATGTTATGTTTGCATATATATTCCTAGTTTTTCATCGTATCTGTTCACTTATTCATACAAATTAATGAATTATATAAATATGTACTGGGTGCTTATCCTATGTAATACATGTCCATCAATATGGAAATCTGGTATATATCACTCTTCATAAAATACCCAGTCTTGACTATTTTATTAGAACAGAAGAAATTGACTAAGAGAGAAATTGATACTAGAAAAATGATGCTGTTGTTATAACAAATACCTGAAAATGTGGATGTGGCTTTGGAACTTGGTAATGGGTAGAGGCTGAAACAGTTTCGAAGTGAATGCTGGAATGAGCCTGCATTGCCATTAACAGAGCATTAAATGTGATTTGGTGAGGGCTCAGAAGGAAAGAAGTGCGGAAAAAGCCTTAGTCTTAGAGGTACCTAAGTGGTTGTGAACAGAATGTTGGTAGAAATATGGACAGTAAAGATCATTCACGTGGTGTTTTAAATGAAAATGAGGGATATTTTGCTGGAAACTGGAGGAAAGACCGTCCTTGTTACAAAGTGGCAAACAGGTTGGCTGAATTGTGTCCATGTCCTAATGCAATATTGGGGTTCAGGGTGCCCTCAGCTCCCCTGAGAGGACATATCTCCAGGTTCTTGGTCTCCTGCCCTCTCAAGAATGAGAGAAGGGACCACGGCACAGTGTGCAGTAAATGCCGGACTCAAAAGTGTTTGTAGAAAGTGATTCATTTAAAGAGAGAGAGAAACAGGAGAAGGAGAGAGAAAGAAACAGCTAACCCTCACACTGAGTGAGAGAATCCAGAAAGATGGAATCCAGGAGAGGAAAGCAGCTTCCACACTGGGTGGAAGGGAATAGAGAGAGATGGAGTTTAGGAAGGCAAGACAGGCTTCCATGAGAAAGGGGAACTCCAGAAGGGGTCTCCACAGGGGAAATCCAGGAGAGAGAAAGATGGCTTCCATCAAGTGAGTGTTGGTGGAAGGGGACCCAAACATGGAGCCCGAAGGGGCGTGGAAGAAGGGGACTTTTAACCCGGGAGGAACCCCACCTTCTCTAAGACCCCTGGCCAATGAAAGGGGTTCTTTGGAACTTCGGCCGGAGTGATTGCCTTTTAGTTTCTTCCCCGCACCAGAGAAATTCAAACAGAAACCGTTAAATCTCCCAGATGGAGAGAGATGGGAGCGGGGCATGGCGCTGGGAAGTTCTGGCCCTAACACTACGCCCCCTTGTGGACGCAGAAAGGAAACACATTCCCTCATTCATCTTTCGTCGAAGGCCGAATTTAAGAGCAATAAACTAGGATATTTAGCAGAAGAAATCTCTAAGCAAAGTATTCAGGGTACTGCATGGCTTCTCTCAGCTGCTTATTGTAAAATGCAAGAGAGAAGTAAGTTAAAGACAGAATTTAAAAGAAAAAGGAAAGCAGAATATTAAGATTTGGAAAGCTCTCAGCCTGGCCATGTAAAGCCTAAAAGAACGTGTTAATGAAAGTAAACCAAGGTTGTGTACAAGCAACTCACAGGTAAGTATGGATAGAGGGAAACCCTTCCAGAGATTTTTGGGGCTGCCAGTCTCATCACAGGCCCAGAGTGCTAGGACTTTTAGGGCAGAATTGTTACAAGAGAGGGGCTCAGGGAGTTTGTAGAACCTCAGAGCTCAATTCCCAGGACTGTCTTAAGTCTCTGTTCCCTGCAGGCTGGTACAGGGCTCCTTGGTTCCCCACGTTGTGGCTCAAGTGGGCCCAGGGGTATAGAGGCCATGAACTGTGGTAGTGTTCACATGGTGCTGACTCTGTATGCTCACAGGTGCCCGAGCTGTGCAGGCGTGGCTACCTTCACCTACATTCCAAAGATGTCACAGAGAGCCCTTAGGAGGGCAGTGCTTCGTGAAGCCGCGGGGAAGGGCCACTCCCAAGATTTCAGAACTGTAGAGTCACTGGTCAGCAACTCCAGCCTGGGAGAGCTGAAGGTACAAGACTCCAGCCAGTATGAGTATGAGCTGTGGCATGTGCTATTCTCAGCAAAGCCCTGGGGATGGGACTCCCTAGGGATGTGGAGGTCCAACCCAGAAGATGGGTCATTGGAGTTAAAAAAGATTATTCTCAGACCTTGAGATTTAATGTTTGCTCTGTTGAGTTTTGAACTTTATAGGGATCTATTATTTCTTTCTTTTTCCAATTTCTCCTTTTTGAAATGGAAATGGCTATCCTATGCCTGTCCCTCTGTTGCATTTTGGAAGCACACAACTTGTTTGATTTAACAGGCTCTCAGCTAGATAGCAATTTGCCTTATATGAATGACACAAAGCTTTGAGTCTCACCCGTAACTGATTTAGATGATGTGTAGGTGAGACTTTGGACTCATTCATTGATTTTGGCTTAATTAATCCAATTAATTAATTTAATTAATTTGGGGATCCAGGGGAAGAGTGCCATGGTTGGAATGTTTTTATCTCTTCTAAAATTCATGTTAACTTAATCTCCAGTATAACAGTACTAAGAAGTGTGGCCTTTAGGAGATGATTGGGTCATGCAGGCTTTGCTCTCATGAATGGGATTAGATGCTCTTCTAAGTGGGCTTGATGAGAGGAGTTCGCATTTCTTTAAATCCCTTCTGCTATGTGACGACACCTACTTGGCACCATCTGTAGGGAGCAGGACTTCACCAGACACTGAACCCGCTGGCAGCTTTATCTTATACTTCCCAGCCTCCAGATCTATGAGAAATAAATTTCTATTTTTTAAAAAATAGGCTGCCCAGGCTCAGGTTTCTTGTTATAGTAGCACAAACAGATGAAGACAATAGTTAAAGATGGGACCATGATCTTTTCGTATGGAAGTCTAAGTTCAAGGAACTCACTACAAAGGTTTGTACTTTATAGGATCAGTAAATCACTGTTGAATCAATAAAGGCAATATCTGAGTAGCCAATTTCCTGTGTCATCAAAAAGACGCTTAGCTGTCACCATGGCGTCTTGTGTTTCAAATGTTATGGAGATTATTAGCTATTCAATAAACTGCTATTGGTAAAGTCTGTGTATAGCAGGCAAGTATTCTTTCATTTGTGAATGTATTCACTCCATATTTACCTCCTCCAAATTTGGCTTCTGTTTGTTCGAATTGGTAGACAAAAGTTGATATGACTTATTCTGTCACCTTTCCTGGAGATATTATTTATAGTTCATTAGTAATTTGTAGATGACACAAATTTGGCATACCAAGAAATAAATTCCCAGTAGTAGTACTATAGACATTTGGTTGAAGAACATTTAGATTATCTCTGATATTTTCTCAAAATCAGTATCTCAGATATTTTCTCAAATATTATACATCAAAGAGGATGATTTACTTCTGGGGCAATACTGCAGGTAATTCTGCCTCATCTCAACGATAACCACAAAAAGGAAACAGCAGCAACAGACTCCAAAATTACCAAGATTGCGTCACGAGTAAAAGTCACCATTTATGGAGTTAAATGGCCTTTGTTAAATTCTAGCTTCTACAAAAAAGCAAAAATTATTCAGGTGTGGTAATGTGTGCCTGTAGCCCCAGCTACTTGGGAGGCTGAGGTGGGAGGATTGCTTAAGCCAGGGAGATTGAGGCTGCAGTGAACCATGATTGCACCAGGCACTCCAGCCTGAGTGGCAGAGTGAGACTCCATCTCAAAAAAAAAAAAGAAAAAAAAATTCTGGCCTCCACTACCTTCTTGCTTGTGACTTCCTTCAAGGTACTTAACTTCTTCAGGCCACCTGTTCCTCATGTATAAAGTGAAAATAACAGTAACATCAATTTCATAGTGTTGGGAGGATTTAAACAGTCAATAAAGTTAATATACCAAGCATGTAGAACAGTGTACACAATAAATATTAGTTTTGTTATAGTTGTGTCTCTATTTTCATTTAGGAATTAATATAATATCTTTCTCTTAAAAAGGGTTTATTTCACTCTGCTGACATATGTGGGACACTTTGAAAGTCTTACTTCTCTAAAAATGATTCCAATCTTTGCTTCTGTGCAGTGACAAACGTTTTGAGTGAAAGTCCATTCTGTGTTTAATAAAATGAAGTATTTTTACTAAGTAATCAGAAATCAGAATACTTTGTGTATTTATTTCCATAAATTATTTTTTAAGTCACAAAAGCATAAAGTCACAGAGACAAATCAATACAACTATGGTGTTAGGGTTAAAAATAAAATGTTTGATTTGGAGTTGATCAAAATATAAAGATAAAATTCTACTACACATGTAAAAAGAGTGTCTTCTTGGGTTAGTCCCCAAATACCGTATGCAAAGTAAGTGTAAGAAATCCCAAAGAAAATGAAACATAATAACTTTTATAGCAATTTATCTTTGAAATTAATTTTAGTAGCTCAATAGGAAAATGGAAGTTGTTTAGTTATCACTAATTGCTTGCCATGTATCAGGCAATGTGCTAAGCACTTCACATGGATTATTTTATTTAATCATCAGAATGAGCCTTTGAAGTAGATGCTATTAAGGCCCTATTATATGTGGAAAGGGGGCCTCAGAGGGATAAAGTCTCAGCCAAGATTCTCAGCAGAATCATTGACTTCTGCTCCTGGCTTCTTAAGCAATTTGCTATACTGTCCTGACAATTTTTTTTTTTTTTTTGCTTATTTCAGTGTAGTCAAATGTATCCATTTTTAAAAATATTTTATTTATTGTTTAATAAGACCTTTCTGATCCAAAGATTATACATGTATTCACTTTTGCTTACTTTAAACAAATTCTTATTTTATATTTAGGTCAGAAAGCCATATAGAGTTTTGTATGTGTGTTTGTAGTGTGTTGTAAAGGTTTACTTATTTTTCCTTCAGTGAAGAACCAATTGTCCCAACAAGATTCTTTGAATTGTTAACCCATTTGTCAAATTCATTTAAAATACCATTTTAATCTTAAGCCAAATGTGTATATGTGTGCATGTGTGTGTGTGTTTCTGGACTTACTCCTTAACTCTAGTTGTCTGTCAGTATGCTTTTATTGTACTATTTTAACTGTAGTTTTTAAATATAATTTACTATCAAGTAGAGGAAATCCTTAGCATTGTTCTTTTCATGTTTGTCTGGACTATTCTCACACATGTTATAACCAGATGTGTTTTGAGAATCTACTCCTTGAAGGCAAGAGACCTGTCAGATGCCTCTTTGGATTTGCTTGTTATTTATCTATTGTTTCCTACGCTAAAGCCCATCCTTCTGCATTTTGTGCTGTGATGTAAAATGCATTTGCTAGACTCAATATGAGTTGAATTGGCTCCCTGTTTGTGGGCATGAAGCACTGCAGGATCATTTTCCATTTGGGTTTCCAGAAGCGAAAGACAGTGAAGGCTCTCATTTCCTATTTCACCTGGTGTTCTCATCATGATCTCATGCATGCCTTTCAGTGATCTGAGCACCAACTATGCCATGCCTGCTCAGTGGCTGATGTACCAGTTGTGCCTCCAACCACCCTACTCTCTGCCTTCTGAACACGAGCTGTGCCCTAATATGTTGCAGACTGAGCATCCATGGGGAGGTATGTCTTAGAGATCCCCATCCCCGCTGTGGGCATTTTCCTCAGAAGGAGCCGTGAGTCCAGTCTGAGAGTTTCAAGCACCAATCCTATAGTGGCTTCTCCTTCAATCTTCTGCTCTCTGATAACATTACCACTTCCATTTCATTTCCCTAGCCTAAAAGCTGCTGACATCTTCCGATGCTTTTGAGCTCTTGTTATCACCTTTCCCTCTTTGCCTTTTCAGAATTTCCATACCCATGTAACTAACCATCCCTATTCAGTGTCCTCTATCAGCAATACCTAGTGTGGTTTTTGCTTTTCTGCCTTGTCTTTGACCTATTTACCTACAGTTCTTATTTCAATGCATATTAGTAGTAAATCTGATATGTTTAAATTGAATCCTAAATCTAACTATCTATTGTAATTTTTTCTTGGTTCAGTATTTTGGGTAACATTTTGAATACTCAAATACTTCTATTTCATTATTTTTAATGTAGTAATAATTCTAATAATTACAAAAACCTTTTTTTCTCCCTAAATTTTAATGATTCCAGATAGCCTTTTTTTTTTTTTTTTTTAGCACTATAAACAGGCCAGAAGTTAAAATGTAAGATATTTGTTATTCAAACGTACTTTCTATAAATGTTAAAGTTGATTTTGTATCTCATCTTAGAATAAGACAATGTAAAAAAATGCTTATTCCCTTTTTAGATAATGGTTTAAAAAGATCCTTTTGGTAGTACCTACCAGCCAGACCAACTAAACTTTGGCTTATGTATATTTATGAGGCAGGCACTTTAAAAATAAGAAAATAAGATACCTGTATGACTTAATGGGGTCTAAATACCATTAAGAAAAACTGCTTTTAAGTTTAAAAGAGGACAGATGGAAGATTCACATGGTATTTTGAACATAATTCCAGCACAAAGCAGAAATGTAAAAACAGAAAATAGGCCAAAAATTGGACTGAAATGTTAAAAAAAAATTACGTGTACTGCACAAATTCCAGTAGTTTTATAAAAGTAAATAGCATGGTATTAAAGAGTGCATACTATCATATAATCCATATTTGTGTATTTTATCCATATCTTAAACAGATATATATTTGTATATATATACATAGCCAATCACCTACTCGACAGATATATTAGCAGGTTTTGATGACTTGTGCAAAACATTAAGAAGTAATTAGGAGAGCATCCAAAGCTAGTCAGCACATTAATAGGTCCAGAAAGTTCATATTGGATTTCCTTATATTTGCTAGGTACTCTCATTTTCTGAGAATGGGTCAATTCTTTTAACAGTTACAAATCAGCTTAATGTGTAAAATAATCACACAGTGTCATGGATTCATGCAAAAAAGCCCTTCCTTCACTCTTTTGCTTCTTATGTGTAGACTGTTTTGGAAGAATGCAATGGAGCAATTTCTGGTTACTGCTTTAGCTGTAAAATCAGTTCAACATTTTAAATTGATCTGCCATTCATTTCTTTAAATTTCTACTAAAATCTTAAATAAGGTAAAGTTTAAAAACAGGTGAAAGAGATGTTTCAGAAATTATCCTGTAAATCTCTGCATTTGGAAATGTTAAATTCAAAATTGTATGTGATCATTAATGTGATCTAGAACATTCATATTACTTGCCATATTCTTATACTCAAAGTCAAGTTGTTTATTAATTAGCTATAATTCAGTTAAAGTGCACATTTCCTTGAAATTGCTTTACTTCTCCACTGATCACTAGCAGTAGAGAAAGGGTCACAATTTGAGAAAACCTGCCATGTCTACCAATGGCTCATAACACTGAGGAGTGAACCATGGAACACAAGTAGAAATGAGATGTGATTATCTGGCTAATTGTATCAATGTAGTCTGCCGACAATAATTCAAAAGAGGAAAATACCTTTAGGATTTAGCATACTGAGTTTGTCTCTCTATTGATCAAATTAATTGGATGATTTCCAAATCTCCACTTTACTGAGTATTTTATTGACACAACCTTTGACCGAGAAGGATATAGATTTCAAAATGCCTGTTTTTATAGACAGAAAATCAATTTTGTTATTTTAATAAATATAATTGTTTGAGCAAAATAGTTGGCTGAACAATGAAAGGATAGCTGCTATGATTACTTGGTATGTATAGGACAGAGAGTGGAACTGAACATGGAGGAAACAAATTTTCAACACTGATGATGCTATGAGGGAATGGTATTAAAACAAAAGAACCAATAGAATAATTTTGCATTTATGCAGAAATATTACATTACAAAAAGAGAGTAGACTTTAGATGTTTATTTTACATTTTCATGTAATTCAGTAACAGATAAGACAAAATACGAATTTTATGCTTTTACTTCAAAAAAACATTTTCTTGAGAAGACAATGACCAAGTTGCCATTAGAAGACTATATCAAGTCTATGCTAACTTTTTCAAGATGGCATGGGGTAATCACTGAGAGCAGACTTCTTAACGCTGGAACCTCTTAGCTTTACCTCTTACTGGTTTAGATTCTCTGTGTCTCAGTTTCCTCTTTTGCAAACTTAGAAAAATAATGGCACTTCTCTTATAAACTGGTTGTGATGATATAGTAAGTTAACAGATAGAGAAGTTAACACACTGAAATGAACACTTAGAGAAGAAAATGCCCAATAAATTTTAGTGATTATCATGTTCTTGTCTTGAAAGAACAAATATGTACTCTATTCATTTCCTAGTGAATTATCATAATGTCTTAAAAGCAACTTTCTAGGGCATAATTTTAAATTAAAAATGTTCATTTGATAGTTTTGATCATTTTAGCTTTCATTTCTTTTACTTGATTAGAAGAATATTAGTACAATACCTCCATTAATGGAATGATTAGAAGTGAGAGAAATATACATAAACAGCTCTACATTAGGGCAAAGGAGTAAATGCAAAAACTTTAAATTTAAATTATATTATTATAATCCTTGAAACTACACTGTACACAGATGACAACCATTAAGTCTGAACTTATCCAAAGATCTAACTTTAATTTAAACCTTTAAAAGCACTCTAAAAAACATTTAATGAATTTTCTGACTACTCTTGTGGTAGATGTGATTCAACTACATTCAAGTACAATAAACAAAAAGCATATTTCAAAAGTAAGATTTTGAGCAATATCTGGAAATACTTGCTTTTGAGTGTAATTTGAACATTCCGAAAATCCACAATCTAAACAGTCGCATAAATGTGAACATTTATTTAAAACATTGGTTGATTAAGAGCAATAACATTAGAACTAAGCCAATGCTTTTAAATTCCATGTCTCCTCAAAAATAAGCATATTCGTTCCAATGATATTTGTTCTGGGCACTGGTAATTCGTATCATCTTGTAATTTTTTTAAATGCCCATATGCAGATGTAATATAAACTATTTGCTATTTAGTAATGCTATTTTACATAATTAAGTCATCATGGTTTAATTTTTTCAACAGAAGAATGAAAGCATATCTACACTCTATAACAGATGACCAAACTGTATCAAATTGTGTCTCCAAATGGGAACAGAAGCATTGGTATGTGTACATTTTTATTAGAGCAGAAGTGAATCCAAAATACAATCTCTTGAGTTCAATTATAAAACCCATATGCTTGAGTGAATGCATGGTAAAAATGTGCAACTTCATTACACATTAGAGGCACTACAAATTTCAGCTTTGATTCAAAAACACTCAGATTGCTAATGTGGCATATACTACTAAAAGGCTAATATCATTGCTGTGTGGAGTGATGTAAATGGGCAAGTGGAAACATCTGTATTTTCTCTGCTTTAGGAACATGGTCTTTTAATCCAAGGGCATATTTGTGTAGAGGATAAAGCCTATAATAACAAAGAATGCTTATATTTTGGTTCCTAGTGAAGAATGATAGCAAAGAAAAAATACACAGGGCCATTGGAATTAGACAAGTTATAGCTTAGCCACTAGTGCCAATATAAACGTACTTTTAAGGTCATGAAGTCTTCTTGCTTCTTTTTTCGGATAAATTAAAGATGAACATCTTTAGATGGGTCATTAGAAAACTCAAATGTGTACTAAGTGAGAAGAGCAACCTCAAGTGCCTGTAAAAGAAAAATGGCACAAATTTCATAAAATCTTTGGGTTTATACATCTGAAGACAAGATGAAAATGTATTTTAATTGTATACAAATGGTAACTAGGGAAGTAATTTATTCTAAATAATTAGCTTATGCTTGAAAGATAGGTATTGAGTAATTCCTATACTTAAAAACTACCTCAAAGAACAAAAGTTTTAACTTTTGTTAAGTTGCTGGCTTGGGAATCTGAAAAAGTTGAAATTTTCATTTGCTGATGTAGAAAGCATACATACATTACCTCATAGAGTCATTGAAACTTACTGATATATGCAAATAATTTTGAACTCATTAAAATGTTTTTTAAATATGTCATGTATCACTTTATATTTTTTCTATATTTATTCTTTAAGAGACTGTGGCGGACAGACTTGAAAGCAGCTCCATGGTCATCACCTCCTGGTGTTCATGCCTTTATACAATTCCCTCCCCTTCATATGGGCAGGACATGTGACTTGCTTCTGATCAATGGATTGCAAAAAAGGGCGATGGAATAAAAATGATTATATGTATTTGATTCCATAAGAGTATAACATTTGTCTTGCTAGAGCCTCTACATGACCGTCTTGGAAGAGGCAGGCTGCCATAAGTCCCACAGCTGCAAGGAAATAAATTCTGCCCATAATCTGAAAGTTCTTGGAAGTAGGCTTTTCCCTAGATGAGCCTCTGATGAGAACGCAGTCCTGGATGACATTTTGACTCTAAGCAGAGAAGGACCCAGCTAAGTTGTGCCCAGATTCCTGACCCATGGAAACCTTGAGATTGTAACTGCATGTCATTTTAACCTGCTACATTTGTTATGCAGCAATAAAAACCTAATATGCAGATATTACATGCATGTGTTTATTGGAAATAGCACATTTGTGTATTAATTTATACATTTAGTTGCATAAGTTTATGTCGCTCATAACCCTTTTCCTGTATAGTTGAGTTATTGCTACCATCTCAACATAAGAATGGCCTCCAGGAATGCCCTGGTGCCTGCTGTGCCAACTCACTCAGCAGCTGGTTGACAGTGGGAAGGATTGGAGGACTGGCCATGATGCTCAGTCCCATGAGTGGAGGAGAAATAAATTGTGAAATGTGTGGAGCCAAAGTTAGTCTGTGGAAAATCCATCAAAACCTTGTATCTCATATTTGAAATAAACCTGAAAAAAAATTCCCCAAATTTGATAATTCTAACAAGTTGTGAAGCTGAGAGTACATTTCCTAAGCTAAAAATAGAAAAGGATTTTTTTGGTCAACCATTTCAAGGGAGAAGTTGAATATCTTTCTATTCTCATTACAGAAAACAATATATCAAGATCATTATTATATTAAGAAGCAATAAAAATGATGCAGACAAAATTGTAACAGAACAAAATTGTGGAGGAGTTGTATTATTTTCTGTCCTCTTTTGATATTGGTGGTATTTTTGAGCTTTTAATATTGGTAATATTTTATGATTTATTTTTCATCCTAAATATTTACTTTCACATCCAATATAAAAATTATGATTATATTCCTTTTTAAATGAGGATCCAAAAATGCATAAGCTTCGAGTTCCATAAAACCTAAATTCTTCTCTACATGCAAAAAGAATATTTTTAAAATGGTGCTAGCAGCTACAGTAAAATGAAGGCAGATAATGGTCCACTGGAATAGGCAACATAAAATCACTACTGATTAGACAAGAATGGTTTTAGAGGAGTGATATGGCCAGAAAACAGAGGAAGAGAGTGGAAAATGATGAGAAGTGCTATAGCATGGTGACAGTGGGTATCCACAAGTTCTGTGAACAGTTTGGCAGTGAAATTTGGCAAACAGAGTAGGTGGCAGATGGAGGTGAATGTAAGGCCACTGGAGTTTTCTTTTCTGTTAGAATTCTAACTTTGTTATTCCTGATAGGAATGCTCCAATAGAAAGGGAAAACTTTATAATTTAGGTTGCACAGAGGTAGCTGCAAGTGGTAGCCATCCTTCAAGATGACCACTCCCAAGGATCCCATCTCTTGGCATTCACAACCTTGTGTGGACCTCTTCCAGCTCCATCAGGGTTGGTTTGTGTGACTAGGACTATACAACAGAAGTGATGGGGTAGTATCCAAAATTAGGTTATAATAGGATACAGCTCCCACTTAGTCTCTCTCTTTCTCTTTCTCCTTCTCTCTCTCTCTCTCTCTCTCTCTCTCTCTCTCTCATTATTTGTTCTGGGGAAAGCAAGCTGCCATCTTATGAGCAACCCTATGGAGAGGCTTAAGTGATGGAGAATTGAGAACTGAGACCTCCAGTGAGAAACTGACCAATGGTCACGTGCATGAGCTTGGAAGTAGATCCTCAGTCCTAGCCCATCAGTGCTCTGATGGAAGTCCTAGTTAATAACTTGGCTACAAAACTATGAGACATCTCACTCAGATTCATTCTGATTAAGCCACTCTTGGATTCTTCACCCTTAGATACTGGAAATAGTAAATGTTTGTTGTTTTGAACTGCAGTATTACAGAATAATCTGTCATGTAGCAATAGATAACTAATGCACCACAAGAGTACAGTTCTTGAGAAGACACACTAGGAAGTGATATACAGCATGGTTGGATACATTGGGTGTTAACAGAGACAGGGATCTGCTTATCTGTTTAACAGGAGAGAAGATAGAGCATATGGGTGGGGAATGCAGGTAATTTCATAGATAATGTCTGTTACATTATTAAAAATTTTATTTTTATCAATTTCCTTTTCTCAAATATGAAGCAAGATTTTAAATTGTGAATAATGTGAAGGGTGGTAGAAGAGATTATATACTTAAGAACTGTAGAGGATAAAAACAAGAAATAGTCACTGTGCAGAATGAGAAAGAAAACTAAGTAGAAAAATATAATAGGACAAGGTTAGTGTTGAAGTCTGTTTTGAGCTTTGTCTGTTGTATTTAAAGCAATTTCAGTTAACCAATTCTGTAATTTTTTTCCCCCCAGCAATACTTAGTTGCTTGGAGAAAGCATAGAGAAAGTCTGGATTTAACTGAAGTCACTGTTTGCTAAATGAATGCAATGGAAGGAGAGAGGACAGGGAATTGAGGGTATTTGCAAAGAAAGAATTTCAATGTTGGCTCCTGGAATCTCACCAGTGAAAAAGAAGGAAGAACAGGAGGATGAGCAACAGTGAAAGAGTGGTGGTTTAGATGATGAATTGGAGCTCTTGCTAAGTGTGATTGAACAAGGTAGTACCTGAGAGAAGAAGGTAAAAAGAGCTAAGCTAATGAAGGGGTGACTCATTTGAAGACAAGAATTCAGTACATGGTAATAGAATGTGTGGCTAAGGTGAAGTAGGGCAGGGTGGGGAAATGTACTGAGGTTTTGCTAGGAGAGACTGATTAGTGGAGTTAAATTCATAAGTTCAAGAGGAAAAAACAACAAGAGTGAATTCTTGAGCATATAATACTTGCAGAAATGTGGGATGATAGACATTAGTTAACCACAAGAATGAGAGGGCCAAGGCCAAGTAGTGCTCTGACGAAATGGAGTTCAGTCTCAGTGAATGCCAAACCATCTGGAAAATGGTTCACGTTACCCTGTCAATGGAAATCAAACCTTAATCTAATGATCTTTTACTGAGAAAACTCACAAGCGAATGAAGTAAAGAGTAATTGGAGTTAGACCACACATTGCTTCCTCAGTTTCACCTTGCATGACAGCTTGGAAAGCAGATTGGACATAAAAAACGGTTATCTCAAGTCTCCATGCTTGAGAGTTCTGGGGGCTGCTGACCAGAGGTTTTCCTTATTATTATTATTATTATTATTTTGAGACGGAAGTCTCACTCTGTCACCCAGGCTGGAGTGCAGTGGCGTGAACTTGGCTCACTGCAATCTCTGCCTCCCGGGCTCAAGCAGCTCTCCCGTCTCAGCCTCCAGAGTAGCTGGGTCTATAGGTGCATGCCACCATGCCTGGCTAGTTTTTGTATTTTTAGTAGAGACAGGGTTTCACCACATTGGTCAGGCTGATCTCGAACTCCTGACCTCGGGAGATCCACCCACCTTGGCCTCCTAAAGTGCTGGGATTACAGGCGTGAGCCACTGTGCCTGGCCATTATTATCATTCTGAGTAAGCCAGTGCCGTTGCATTATTATCATTCTGAGTAAGCCAGTGCCGTTGCACTCAGCAGCAGCTCTGAGCATAGTGTAAATTTGTTGATGTTTGTAACAATCTAGCCAGAAGCTAATTAAAATGCTGCTTCTCCTAGCCTTTACTATTTCCCAGCAAGTTTGGGCTCTTCTACAGGTGGGAGTGAACACAGTGGTCAATAACATAATTCAGCACTTGTTTAAGTCCATAGTAGATACTTAAAATGCTGTTGGATAATGAAGTCAATATTAAGAACTTATATTGGATTGAGAAAGCGGATTCTCATTTTCATTGGGGACGTATCGGAAGAGTCTAGGGATAAAAATAAGTATAATTTTAAAAAACACATTGAATCTTATAACTTTACATTTAGAGAATAGAAATGTATATTTTTATTATAAAATAAAGTTATACAAAAAAGTACAAGAGTAATATAACAAATAACCATGTATATATTACCCACTTAAGAATTAGGAAGAACAGACATAATTGAAATCCTCTGCACATGAACCCAATCACTTCTTTCCAAGAAGTAGTAGTTTTCTCAGTCTTACTTGTTATCCTCCAAACTCTTTTTATAAGTTTTAAAATCATATATCTAAACACAAAATATTCTCTGGCTTTACATGTTTCTAAACTATGCAGATGACTTCATACAGTATGTACCATTCTGGAACTTATTTTCATTGCTCTCATTATTATGTTTTTAGATTTATTCATGGTGTTGCATATAGCTCTGGATCATTCATTGATGGATGAATAGCTGCTATGGTTTGAATGTGTACCCCAAAAATCATGTGTTAGAAACTTGATCCTCAATTTGGAGCTGTTAGAAGGTGAGACCTTTAAGAGGTGTTTGGGTCACGAGGTCTCTACCCTCACAAATGGATTAATGCTGTTTTCAAAGAAATGTGTCTGTTGTAAAAAGATGAGTTTGACCTCTGCTTTCTCTTTTGCCCTCTTTTCACTCTTCTGCCTTCCACCAGGGGTGATGCAGCTGGAGGGCTCTCACAAGGTGCAGCTGTTCGCTTTTGGACTTCCCAGCCTCTGTAACTGTGAAATAAATTTCTATTCATTATAAATTATCCAGTCTGTGATACTCTCATATGACAGCATGAAATGGACTGAAATAATAACCTTGCACTGTCTGCATCTATTATAATGCACATATCAGCTCTCCAATTGATGAATATTTAAGTTATTTATAATTTTTCTGTACTAATGGGGATGCTGCAACGAGCACTTTTAGAATTTATCTGTATGCACATGACTGTAGTGAAATTGCTGGGTCCTAGACCATGTATATCTTATACTTTTTGATGTTTTGGTAAATTGTTCACTAAAATGGTTGTATCACTTTACATTCCTCTTCATAACAGTCTTTGTTGCTAGATATCCTCTCCAGTATTTTATAAATTTTAGTCCGATGGTTTTGAGATGGAACTTCATTATTTTAATTTGAAGTTCCCTAATAACATCTAACTTTAATAAAAACAAACTCTGGAGAGCCAAGGTCAATAGTTTTTTTTGTTGTTGTTGTTTTGTTTTTGTTTTTTAGCTGTTAGGGTAACTCAGTAGGCTGTCTCTGAGGTTCTCACTGTACCAGTGAAGGTGACATGCTCCCCTAGGGAGATGTATGGAATCTAAGATGTTTTGATCGTCTAAAGATATCCTGGTTTTAAAAGGTAGAAAAATTCTAGGTAGAGAAAGCAAGGCCAAATGAAATCATATTAGTTCTATTACTACAAGATAAAACAAAAGCAAGATTGTGGCAATTAAAAAGTACGAAGTGATTTAAAATGAAAGGGAGAGAAGGAGAATGAAAAGAGTTTCATGAAATAATGGGTATTACCTTGATTTCTTTTGAGTCTGCCTATTTACATCTTATTCTTAGTTTGCCCTTTACAGTCACTGGGTTATCCAATGATATCTTACTTAGGACAAATGGCTGCTAATAATAATCACAGAATCATAGAATTGTAGAATGGGTAGAAGTCTTAGGAACTGTTTCATTTTATACATGAGAAAGGGAAGTACAAAGAACAGTTACACAGTCATAATAAACAGGATTTAAATGAAATTATCAGGGGAAGAGATAATGGCTCTCTACTTACTGATCCATGTTTACCATGGGGCTAGCCTGATTACCAGTCATGATGAAGGAAACCCATTCTGTAACTATAAAATGATGGTTGAGAGCACAGGCTTAAGATCACAGATGCCTGAGCTTGACTCCCAGCTCAGCAAATATGAAATGTATAACCTTGATCAAGTAACTTGACTTCCCTAGCCTCGGTGTTCTTATGTGTAAAACACGGAAAGTTTTCATTTCTACTTTTTCTAGTGTCGTGAAGAGTAGATGCAATAATATCTCACTTTCTGGTACATGGTAAACAATTAACAAAGGGTAGATATTATGTTTTTATTTTAACCTCTGAGTATCTGAGACATAATTTAGTCATTTAATGTCCTAACACGAACTGCCAAGGGTACAAGGGGGTAAGTTTTGCTAGAGCTAAACAGGTCAGCAATGGCTGATCTCCATCATAAAATGGCACAGGATGTCTTTAACTATATTTTAAACCTGAATTTAGTAAGTTTTTAAATTCAATGCTCTGAAAGGTCTCCTATTTGCTTAGTTAGGTGTTTCTCTTCTAATGAATTATCTATGATACAATACTTTGGAGTCTTCAGAGGAAATGGAAGCAGAGTAGTTTGTCTGCCTATGTCTCTAATGTATTTCTTTATGGCTAGATTGAGATTATCAAATTTATCTATTTCCTTTCTACTCTAACCTTTTATTTCTAAACTCTAAAATATGCCTACCTCAATCTGTTCCATTATTTTTTGAAAATGGAATGGTAGCCACTTAAAAATAATGCTGAATCTTTTTGCTTAGGTGTGCCATCTCTTTTACATACACCTTAACTTTTAATAGTTAATCTTACCATTATTTTATCTTGCTTTTATGTCTATTGCCAGCTTCTGTTTCAAGATAGCTGACTGAGCACAGGTATACACATTAGTTAACCTTTCTTTTCTGCCAAAATCCTTTTGAAAAAAAAACCATCAAAGATAATAAGTCTATATACTCTTTAGAAAAAAAATGAAAATATCATCAATGGACAACTATACTGAGAAAGTTGTAAAAGCTCTAAATTGACAGATGAGATTTTCCCCTTGATCCAACAAAGCTAAAGGATTACTCATATGGTACAAATATAATGTAGTACTGCTAAAATGGTAGGTTTTTTCAGGAGGACCATGAGTCAGAGCCAGGACTGGGGTGAGTTGAATGAGATGAGTTGAATGTAAAATTTGAGAGGGTGTCCCCCAAAACCTTGATGATTAAGGTTAAATAATATTTTGAAAAATCAAAAGTAACACCAAAAAATCAGAACTACTGATTTTTTGTTTTGCTTCATCCTCTGCAGTGGCTTGGCAGAAATACTATCAGTGATTTTGACTTTATTTAAGATTTTGATATTTTGTTTATTACAGAATTTTGCATTACTTTTGGATCTTTTAAAGTATTGTACTAGAGTATTATTTATGGTGATTACTGTGTGTTTTAGCTTAAGTTTTCTGACGAAGGCAAGAACATTACCCCCCTCATGAATCTCCCCTTGGTCTGAGCTGAAGCACCAGGAGTCTCCTTAAGATCAGAGGCAGCAGAAGTGGGCTCTGAGGCCATCTGTGGATATTTATTTAAAGGGTCGTGAGTCTCTTTGCAAGAGCCCACTCTTAATGTGACGGGCTCTGATGTTTGACCTCAGGATGAAGCTTGGAGATACATTATTTAAATAAGTGACAACTTGTCCATGGGGGAACTTACAGAATGGGCTTTGTGTTTAGAGAGAGAAACAGAAGAGGGGTCTAAATATCTTTTGTAATATATGAGATCACCTGTATGCCAAAGAAAAGATCCCTAGAAGCTTAAAAGGAAACATCTCAAGTACCTTAAAAGAAAATCAACTGAAAATATGTTCCTACCCACCAGGCCCTTTCTGGTTATTTGCTACTGATTATTTGCAATAATCAGATGGCCTGTAAGCAGAACCCACATACCTTGTCTGGGGAACAGTGGTATTTACTTGAACTGGGAAGCCTTCTTTAGTCCTTGGTATAGATCAATCACTATGAACATGAGAAAGTCACGTATTATAAAGATATACCTAAATATATAAAATGATAAACTCTCACCTTACAAAGTTGATACCAGAAATAGAAGACAATTTTAAAATAGATGTTCATATCCCCAGATATTTGAGAGGATACCAAATTCATAAAATAAGAATAGGCTGCTGCATGCAAATGAGCTAGTCAGGGTTTGGAAAAAGTGCAAATTGCAGATAATTTCAATACAAAGCCAGAAGAATAGTGGAACAGGTAAATCACAACCTGAGTTTAAGTTTCATTAAAAAAGGATAGCTTTATTCCTTATAGTATCTCTAGCACTTAGATGAGCTCAGTGCATGTTGATCTTCTCTTGTCAGAGCAACAGGCTAGAGTTACTGTAGTACATACTGCCATCATTTTCAGTTATTCTCTACTCTCCCTGCTGCCATGTGACATAAAGCATCATCTTATAAGGGGAGCTTAAGTTCCAAGCCCTTTGATATCAGGCTTGGCCATGTGACTTGCTTTGGCTAACAGGCAGTGAAATATACCACATTCAATCTGAAGTTTTGAGAGTCTTGAGTGCCTTAGTCTGGTATTTTTCTGTTGCAAAAGAATGGCATGTCTTTTTCAGATCTGCTCCTACAGCCTAGATGGAATGAAATATATATATATTTCATGTGTGTGTCTGTATGTATATATACATGTCATAGGGCCACAGTCAACCTGTTATAATTGACATAAAACCAAACAGAGAAATGAGCTTTTTGTAGTAAATCACTGAAGTCTGGAGGTTGTCATCAAGCAAAGCTGATTAATAAAGTTTCTGCTTGATTTTGATGTTGTTAGGAAAATTTATTCAGAACTTTTAAAATAAAAATATATGGTACTAACTGGAAAAAAATATAGTTAGAATTACCTATTTCAAAAACACGAGAATCAAAATATGACCAATCAAACAATAACTAGGAAATGAAAAGCTGAAGAAGCAAAATAATAAGGAACAGAAAACAGAATAAGAGAAAAATAAGGGAAGCTAGTAGAAATAAGAACAAGCATTTTAGAAATAATATAAATGCATTGAAATTCCTCATTTAGGTTACCAAGAAATAAAAACTAAAATCTGCTAATGTAAGCACTGAATTTTTTGGTTTCAGATTATAACTCTTAGCATTCCAAAATTAAGTTTTAATGAAGATTTAAAAATATTTATGTGACATTTGAATGCTTTAAAAAGTGACAGTAGTCATTTTCATTATCCTAATCTATTTGCTTAAGATAAGGGGAAAAAAAGCCAGGTGTAGTAGCACATGCCTGTAATCCCAGTACTTTGGGAGGCTGAGGCAGGAAGATTTCTTGAGGTCAGCAGTCTGAGACAAGTATGCACCAAAAGCAAGACCCCATCTGTGTAAAAGATAAATTGGCCAGGTGCGGTGGCACGCACCTATAGTCTTAGCTACTTGGGAGGCTGAGATGGGAGGATCACCTGAGTCCAGGAGTTCAAGGCTGCAGTAAACTATGATTATGCTACAGTACTCCAGCCTGAGTGACAGAATGAGAACTCATCTCAGAAAAAAAAAAAAGAAAGAAAAAGACAAAAAAATGTGTATAAGTACAACTACACACATACATACATTTATATCCTGGAAAATCTCTGAAGATGGAATGTTTTCCCTATGATTATGTTTCATATTATGTAATTGAATGTGACTGATTAACCAGCATAAAGTTTTCAGAGATACTGAGAAGTAAAGAGGAAACAATTGCCTTGTCTTGGTTAAGAGTGGAATTACATTCCTCAAACCCCTCTTACCCTGACAAAAACAAAAAACAAGGAAAATTCACGTATGCATAAGAAAAGAATTCTCCTCTGGCAAAACAAAACAGAAAGAAATATACACATTTTTTTTTTTTTTGGTCAACAGTTCTCCAATCTCTACTTATATTTAGAGTGTCTACATATAGTACTGACATAATCGTTAGTAGCATCCCTGTTCACTCTCAGAACTGCCCGGGTTAGGTTGATAAATTCTTACCATTCATGCACCAGCCATACAATGATTAATTACTGCATATGTACCAAATGGCAATATAACCACAGAGATTTTAGCCAGAGAGTTTTACTCTTATTCCTAATAGTGTGTTATAGAATCCTGGAGGATTCAGAGGAAAATGGTGAGTACACAAATTGAGTCATTCATTAACCTATAATCTAGATCTATTACTGTCATTAAGTTTCTGTTTTGGTTTAGCCATCTATAAAATAGAGATAATACATAATTTTAGTAACTTTCTAATGTTCCACTAAAAGTTGGATAATATAGAAAAGAGACCATTTTGAGTATGATATAGGGCTTTAAATATGTTAAAGACAATATAACTGTCTGATAATCATTTTTTATGCAACCTCAAGGTACCATTACATTCTCTGATCATCTAAACATTATTTAGAACATTTGGAGTACTTAGCATTATCTTTTTCTCTTTCATAATCCATTTATAGATTCATCAAGGTCATAATTTCTTGAGGTGATAATGTAATCTACCATTTACATAGGGTAATATTATCTTTAAAACTAATTTTTGAGCTTAACTTTTATAAAAGGAGAAATCATGTGACATTATTTAATTCCTATGATTTCCTTAGAACATCTTTCTTCAGATATAACCTGCAGAAAAGTCAGTAAGACCATTTTACCCCCTTTAAAGTCTGTTTCTTCCAACATAGATGTAGCCCACAAACAGCTCAAAGTTTAGTTGCCAACAAAAGACATCATGAGAAATTTCTCCAATTTTCCTAGAAATGAATTGTTTACGGTATTCAATGATTTCTTATGATGATGAAATACACCCCATCTTTATTAATGCCTTTTAAATTAGAAATATGCAATACAAGTCATAATGAGAATCAGATTTTAATTTTAATTTCCCTACTATGCCTAATCTTCAAAGTCTTAAATTTTTATAGTCTAACTTTCCACCTACCCACATAGCATGGCTGTGTAAACTCAATGAACAGTCTGTTTTAACATGAGTTTTAAATTGTTTACATTTTAAATTCAGAACATTAGCATCTGAGGTGAGAGTTGATTTCACTGGATTCTGTCTTTGGTAAGGCCATTTATTCTCTTACTTGAAGAGTACAGTTCTTTCAGTTTTGTCTCATCCTGAATACTTTTGGAAGAAAGTAAACAGGGCAGAAATATGCAGAGATAAGTCATGTTTACCTTGTTCCTGACCCTGCACAGATCACTGGTTTTACTAGTTACAAAAAACTATTTGTGTTCTATGAATAAGGATACCACTTTTCAACATAATTTTTTAGACTGCTATATGACAAGACACTTTAAAAAATACCGTTGTGTGCAATGATAGGGCAAGCCATTGGGGCTGATAAAACTCTCCAGAGAGTCTGAATTAACCACCTAAATTGTTGATGTATACAGAGCGAGAGAAGAATCTTTCCAAGTGGCATCAGTTCAAAGGAGTACAAAGCCAGACAGAAATACTACTCTCATAAATAAGCATTTCACCAGTTAGTAAGGTCAAAGAAAAGGCAGCAAATCAGCCACCAACAGCAAGACAAAATTTCAAAAGTAGTTAGACCCCAAGAATAATAACATTGAGCAAATTGTCTACAAAACTCAGGCTCTTCCCTGCTAACTCTATGGCTGAGAATAAAATCTATGAACTGTCTCTGTTACACTAGAGACTGCTTTAAAATATGGCAACTTTAACAATGAAGGATGTTATTACATCATTTTTGCTCTAGTGCAGCTAATGAGAGGAAGGTAAATGTTGCTCCTGAAAGTGTTAATTCTGCCTCTCTCCTTGCACCTAATTAACACCAGGAAGGCCTTAGGCAAAAGGGAAAATAGGACTCTTGGGATTAAGTAATCTCATCTCTGACTCCAAGTAAACCCAAAGATTACCTGTCAAACGGATAGAAAAAAGTAGCAGTTAGGATTTGCAATCTGATTTTTAAGCCCTTCTGCGGGGAAATAGATGTAAAGGCAGAAGAAAAGAAATTTGTTTCGGTTAAGCTTTATATTTCTAGAGTGCTGTTAAATCAGATTCACAACCTCTCAGACATCTAACAAGTATTTGCTTTTGCATTTAGTAAAATTTCACAATTTGGACTAAGGAAAAATAACATAAGTTTTGAATTAAACAATGTCTTCAAAAAAACAATGAAGACTTGCAACCAGGTAAATAGAATGTGGCCTCAGAGGATTTAAATAATAATGGCTTATAGTTAATTTATTACTTGTTTAAAAAGGCAAGAAATGACAGCTTATCTTCAGCTTTGAGAAGGGCTATCATACAGAAAAGAGAGCCAACCTGTTTTACACTGCTCCAGAAGGCACCATTAAAATCCTTTAGTTGAGGTTTCAGCGAGCTGATGATTTTGGCTCTCTACTGAATATGAATTTACTGTTTCCCACGAAGAAAGGAGCCTCCTGTCATGTAAAGTAGTCCAACTATCCATTGACCATCTGTAAGGGATGCTGTGTAAAGAATTCTTTCATTTGGTAAGATTTTGAATTAAGTCAGTACTTTTAACTTTTTTTGGCAACAGAAATTTTGAAAAATTGATATCTTAGTTGGATGAAAAGGATGATTCCTTGGCAAATAAGAATTTTCACCGTTTGGGAAGAATATATCTCCACTCTACCACCTATTGGGGTCCTTATGCTTCACTGAAAGCAGAGTGAAAACTTAGTCTCTGATTGAAAATAATGGTTTCAAAGTACTAGGGACGATTATTTAGTTGAAAACAAACAAACCAAGAAAACCAAAAAGCCCAAGACTTACTGAAAATGTACTTCATAAACTTATAGATTCATTCTTCAAAGTAAAAAAAGCTGTCAACTTCAAGTTATTAGGGAACTAAATGAGCATTTTGAACTAATGATTATGTCACAAATTGGATTCCGGTTGTAGAGATTTTCTAAACAAAGGCTTGGTAATTGTGGCAGTCAGCTCCAAAGCAGCCCCCAGTGATTTTCATCTTCTGATATTTACGCTTTAGCTTAGTCTCCCATATTGAATCGGTAGAATACTATGGGTTCCCGTGTTTTTTATCTGAGGCTAGGTCGTAAAAGAAGCCACAGCTTCCAACTTGGCCTATCGGATCATCTGCTCTGGAGGACACCAGTGCCATGCCATGAGGTCACTTATGCAGCTGCGTGGAGAAGTGCAGCAGCAAGGAGCCTCAGCCTCCCGCAAACAGCCTGGCCTTGGAAGCAGATCCTCTAGTGTGGCCTAACCCTCAAAAGAGTACACTTAGCCAAACTCTGACTAAAACTTTATGAGACTTCCCAGCCAAAATAGCTCAGCTAAGCTGCTCTGAAATTCCTGACCCCCAGAAACTGAGATAATAATTACTATTTTAAGATACTATGTTTTGTGATGATTTGTTATGTAGAAATAAAACCCAAAACATTAATATATGAGTTTTCACTTAGAAATTTTCTTCTAGACACATTAACTATGTTCATAATGATTAAGGAGAGATGACCTCAAAGATTTATAAGCTCCATGACAACATGAGGTTACATTTGTTATTTTCACCCTTATATTCACAGTAGCTATCACAGTTCTTAGAAAAAGTTTATGTAGATTCAATAAAATTTTGTTGGATAGATGAACGAATATACAAGATATACATTTTGAAGAATTTAAAACTAACGAGGTTAAATTGAGTCATTTATTAGTTGTTTTATTATAAATCTCAAATTTCTATTTGAAAAAAGCAAATACTTTTTTGGGGAAAGAGGTAGAGAATTTTCCTAAATTATTAATTGTTTCTATAAAATATAAATAACATTTGTATTATAGTCAAGGAAGGCCTTTTTAATGTGATGTGATTTAAACCCAAGGCTGTACAGCAACATATGTTCTTCCCTCTGCCTGAAATGAACCTTGCTTCCTTTCTTCAGGCTAAATTCCCTTATCCTTTAAGACTTAGTGTGGTTGTAACATTCATCTGCAGACTTTCCTGATTCTTTTTGTCTGAATTTGACATCATACTCCATTTGAAAGAATGGCATACTCAACTTTCATTTTCAAAAGAGCTTTATTATTTTTATAAAAAATAATACATGCTTACTTAAGAAGAGTGAAATAATATATGACAATGATTATTGTATTAGTTTGTTCTCACACTGCTATAACGGACTGCCTGAGACTGGGTAAGTTATAAAGGAAAGAGGTTTAACTGATTCACAGTTCAGCATGGCTGGGGAGGCCTCAGGAAACATACAATCATGGCAGAATGGGAAGCAAACACATCCTTCTTCACATGATGGCAGGAAGCACAAGTACAAGCAGGGGAAATACCAGATGCTTATAAAACCATCAGATCTAGTGAGAAGTCATTCACCATCACAAGAACACCATGGGATAAACTGCCCCCATGATTCAATTATCTCCACCTGGTACGCCCCATGACACATGGGAATTACGGGAACTACAATTCAAGATGAGATTTGGGTAGGAACACAGCCAAACTATATCAACAATTAAATTATTTCCTTTATGTTACTAAAGTACTTAAATGAGTGACTGTCAAATTTAAGTCTCACACCAATAGGTCTAAAAGCAGAAGAAGGTGCATCTACAGGTTCTTGAAAAGGTTTATAGAAAAAACATTCTAAATACATAATCTTAGAGGACATTTATAAGATGAGGCCTCACCTAAATGTGAAGATTTGTTTCTTTCTTTGTGCCTTATAATCTTCCCTTCTACTGGTGGTATATTGATTTAATTCTATAGGTGTATTATTTCAATCATATTTTAGGGAAATCTTCATTTTTGTAATATGAGTGACATTTCTGCATCTGAACCTGTGTCTAGCCTTAGGTGAATTCACAAACAGGATGTTCTGTAAGTTGGAATGACTATTTTCCTATACATGTAAGTTGTACACATTGATTACATGACTTGTCTCTCTACTACCATGGATTAAAGAATGAATATTCAAGATGCCATAATTATTTAGGTCAACAAACATTTATTGCATTTGCTAAATGTGAGGCATCGTGCTGGATACTCAGATTGGAAAGATGAAGAAGATGAATTCCTTACTCCCAATTAAGAACTGAAGAGGAACATATCAACCAAGGCTGCATGGCCTTTGTTTTAAAGATTCTTTAGATACCTGCACATTCTCTAAGATATAAGTCCAGGACATGGGAATTCTGTCTGCTCAGAAAAATGCTCAGAATATTTTCTAGCTAGATTATGTGGACTCATTGACCACAGCAGAAAAGTCTTGACTCGGGCATAGTAGATTATTTGAATGCTTGAACTCATTCAGCATACTGATGTAAAAACTTGAACTCTTTCAGGTATTTAAGTGACCATTTATTGTAATAAACATGAAAGTTTGAATTTGATAGCAAAAACTAGTCAGACAAAGTCTGTCCTTTTATAATATAAATAGCCAAGACCATAATAAAGACCGGAGACACTTGTACATCCTTAATGTGTTTCTAAAAAGGTCATGTGAACTGCCCTGAACACATTTCAACTCTGAATGGGCCTTATCAATATTCCACACATTTGGCCTGAATAAGTGGCTCCTTCTTTTAGCTGGAGCATTCCTAGACACAGTGTTATAAAGCAGAGACTTGAAACGTAAAGTTATGATAGCACAGTTGTCTGTTTGGACAAGGTCAGAAGTCAGAAATAGGCAAAGAAAATGTTAGAGCTGTGAGCAGTGTGAAATGTGTATTTCTCTTGGAAGCACTGGATGAAAGGCAGGGCAGATAGGGAAGCAGGTAAAATAAAGCACTGCTAATACTTCAATCTGGAGTAACATCTACATTTTAAAAGAAACCAACTACCAGGACTCAGGACTATTACAAACTACAATTTAAAAAAACTGCAAGTGTATTTCTAACTAAAACATATGTAATTAAATATATTTCCAGTTTTTCTGTGGAACTGCATAACACACACACACACACACACACACACACACACACACACACACGTATGAGAAATGCTACAGGAGCATGCCTGTTTCTTATTTAGAAAACTGTTTAGCAGAGGAAAAGAAATCAATAATGCCTGTATTTTCCAGTATGACAAAGCTGATAATTGTTCTTAAAAGGGCTCTTTGTACTCAAGGCTTATGATTCCAATTCATCATGAGTGATAACTTGCATCAGCATCTAGAAAAGAGAAAGTTTCAGAGAAGACAAAAAATCTTCTACCTTATTTTCACAGCCATATATTGATGTGCACATTACTTTTATTCTTTCACCTACATTGAATGTTATATGTAAAATAGGATATCTGAGTAAGTAGCTTATCAGGAATAAAAAGGTAGCATGAGTCCTGATCACTATAAGGGAAAGTATATTAAACAAATAAATAATATAATTACAAACCATTGTAGATCTACAGGGTATTTCTTATGTGGTTTACTTAAGGATAGTATAGTCATTTAAGCTGCAAAGAATAGCCACAGAAGGAAGCATACCTATTCTACTTAAATTCTATAGAATTTTCAGTAACAAGAAAACTACAGATTTCTTTTCTAATGTTCAATGTGGTAATAAAGAGCCTCATTCTTTTAGCTATTAAATACCATATCTTTTGATCACTGAGTCTGCCTCTTCTATTTATTTATAGATGTGAAAGAGCAGGTAGAATTATGCACCACAGGTACTGAGAATTTCAGTTTTAGAAGGAACAGTAAGGTTGGTGCCATCCAACCGGGCTATGCCATAGGCAAGACTCACAGAGGTAAAATGAGTGTCCAAAAGCAGGAGCAAATCCAGGGCCAGAATCTGTGGCTTTTCCCATTATCCTAGGCTTGATCTAAGGTCAGCACTGTGGAAGCCAATGCACATACAGTTTTGCAGTTCCAGCAACAGGACTAGATAAAACTACACTTGTTCTGGTGCACACCAATGAGACCATCTGAGGTCACTAGTTCTGTTTTCCAAGCTCTGCAGGTTACACTACTGAAACCCAATTAAACCGCAAGGGGTGGGGAAACATTAAAAATGAATCATTGACTGTTTAGGGGGAAATAAAAAGACAAGGATTTCTGAGTCAGCGGAAACTTTCATCAGCCACTGGGCGTACCTTGTGAGGAAAGGAAGTCACATGGGCCCAGTGAGATCCCTCTGTCATTTTTTTTTTCTCCGGATTGTGCTTTCTTGAGTAGATACTCAGTTAAAAATTGCCCAGTCTTAATGTGGAGCTGTTTGGCCATGACAGGAGTTTAAAAGAGAGAGTAGTGAATTAGATCTTGCACCAAATAATCTACACCCCTACAACTGGGTGCACTGTATTTCAAGCTATTTGGGTTGGCTGAGCAAGGTCCTGAATTTTTGTCAATTCCCTTTAATTAATCTTGTCATAAGTCCTATAGTGAGGTGGATGAACTTTCAAACATTAAACAGTGGAATTACTCACCGGGTGGCTTTTCCCAAACACTCCAACCCCAATTAAAGAGCTGTATTTGGTTTGGGTTTCCTCAAATGGAGCTCCTGTTAACACTCATCAAACACAGGAAAAATAAAACAGCAATTTAACTGTGCCCGCAGTGTGAAAGGCTTGTGCAAATAATCAGCACATTTCTAACTGGTTAGTAATACGCAGAGTGCAAAAAACAAATGACCAGATTTATACCACTGGGCAGGTCTGAAAGCAACATTACAGCTGAAATATATTCATTTACAATTTAAAGCAAGCCTTTCAGTGAATAATTGTTTACATAATAGTGAAGAGTGCTTGTGCTGCACAACTGGGATCCATTTACAATGTGTTAACCAAATAATGCATGTTTACAAAAGATTTAGAGTTTGTTTTTGGAGAAAAGAATCGTGGTACCCATGCCAACAAAAGCAGAGCAGTATGTACAGTTAGTAAATCTTTTCTTTGCTGCAAAATTAGCGTCAAGTTGCTTGAGCCCGTAAACTACGTCAGCATAAGTCACTCTCATTAAATGGATGTGTGAAGGTAGTATTCTTAAACAGCAGGTTGCTCCATTCTAATTTTTTTTTTTTTTAAATCAGTCAAATAATGAGGTGGGGGTAGAGTTGCTTAACCAGGCCAAGGGAAAAAGAAAGCGGAATCATCTTAAAACGGCCATCCTGGATTTAATAGCCTACAACAAAACCCTAAGCAGGTCAACTTCATGGTTCAGCAATTCCTAAAAGCCTTGTCTACTTCTCCAAAGCTTATCGGTGACGGCTGGTGTATAAGAGCTCCCAATGAGGACTGATTTACAGCACTGAAGGGCTTTGCAGTGACAAAGGAGGGCCAGGGTCCTCGATTGCTTTCTGTATTTTTTAGATCCCAGAAGATGATGTGTTTCTGTGATAGGAATCTCTTACACTTTACCATTGACATAAACAGGTCACAGTGCATGCAAAAGCTTATGCAGGAGTCAGGAGCAGTCTCTCTTTCTTTTTTTTTCTGGGTCAGAGTCAGATTTTATCGAGTCAAGCTATCTAACTGAACACAAACCATGTGATAGGACCCAAACAGAGTGCATTAAAAATGAAACAGAAGGGCCCAGGTTTGTCTCAGGCTAGTGCTGTTAACATGGGTAAGTTTCCGACATCCCGTGAATACAAAATGAGTTTTTTTCCCCCTGCCTTGACAAAAGTCGATCTTTCAAGGGGAAAAAAAATAGTCGAGAGTAAAACAAACAAAGACACACATGCACAGAAATCTAGTTTCATGCTACATGTATCTGTTGTGAAGCCATATGTTGGCTAAATAGGGAAAGTCAGGTGAGTTAAAGTCTCATGGCAGCCTGATTTACACCATGGCTACACAAACCAGAACCCTGTCCAGATCTCAGGAAAGTGAATTATATATAATAACACTTACAGTTTCCTACTACTATTAGATTTGCCTTCTTACATAAATGCTTAAGTTATGATAAAAAACAGGGCCATGTCAGTTCCTTTCAGTCTCAGCACATTTGCTATTAGCATAAGAAATGCTGCTTATGGCAGAGCTAGTCGGGCTTGAAATTTCTGAATTAATGGATTTGATTTCCTCTTGAGACAAACCATCAGCCTTGCAGTAATGGAAATAGATATAGTTGGTAAAACAAATAAAAAGCTGGCATGCAGATAAAATGGGTTTCGGTTTAAAATAGTAATGTTGTAATTGAAGTGAACAATTACAGGGTTGCTCCTAGGCACAAAAGAAATACCATGAAAATGAAGTAATGTTTTTGTTAAGTATAGTCATTTCATGAAAATGTAGAGCTGCAGATGTCATTGTCTGCCAAAGGGAAAACTATACTTATTCTTCTATACAAAGATCTTTTAATAACATTTGGCTAATTTTAATAATAATTGCTAATATTAACCCTATATTTCACTGGGAGTTTGAAGACAAAGGCTCCCTCCCCCGCTCTGTTCTTTCCCTGTCTTGGTAGTGAGCCAGGGAGAGCAAGTTCCTGTAAAAAGCCATTGGCAATGAGCTATCAGAAATCCCCACCCCCAGCGGCAGCCTACTCTTTTTTAATGTCTTATTTCTCTTTCTTTGTCAAGCATCTGTTATCAGGAACAGAGCCTGTTAGCTGGCAACTGGAGGTGCAGGAGGGACTGGAATAAAGAGGGGATGGAGAGTGGGAGCATCAGCCAGGACAGGAAAGTGGGCTCTGGAATGTTCACATCTGATCCCCTGTACATTCTTCTTCTTTTTTTTTTTTTCTTTTGGTCTGTTTCAACTTGTCTGTGAACCATATGAAATTCAGAATAGAAACTTCCATTTTTAGAACGTGAAATCTTTTCATGTTCATACACACACAAACGGAGGCAGCCAAGGCCACGGGATATCACAAGAAACATAAGTGTCTCATTGACTCTGAAAAGACAGTGACACAAATACACTTTCACAAAATGCTCAGCTGGGTCCCAGCCCGTCACTTGGCCCTTTCTCCCACTCCTCCGTTTTATTGCATTGCAGGAAGAGACATGCACTGTGTTTCCTCCTCAGGTTTTAGTAATTAAAACAATATTGTACCTCTTTGAAGTTTTATTTGGAAATATACTGCACTTTGTTCCCTCCAATGCTGCCTGGCTCACACAGCCTATTTGGCGCATTTGGCATCTCTTTATGCAAGGGAAGTGCTTTCCCCAGGGTTGGTATTTTTTTTTTTTTGGCATCACAGCATTGAAGAAGACACAGAGGAGTGAGAAAATGAAAGTCCTCCTTAACAAAGGATTGAGCTGTGACTTCTTAAAAGAAAAGGTTAAATCGACCGGCTGTGTGTCTTGGAGTGAAACAGAAGGGCTGCTTCCCTTTTTACTCACCGCCAGTTAGAATAATTCATTTCCTAAGGCAGCCTACCTGTGACAGTCACAGGTGACCTCCCAGCCTGCTAAGCTCGAATGATTTCCCCTTCCCATTGCAGAGTGCAGCTCCTGCCAGAAGACAAATGTACTGCAAGCCGAAGACATATCTGTAGTGCGGAGGAAAAGCAGCCTGTCTACATATGTCATTTTAAAGCCTCGTGCGGAGATTTTACTGCTTTCTTCACACTCTCACACTTACATAAATACACCCACACAGTACGGGCAAGTTCCCCAGACTCCCAAGCATTTCTCTCCCATTAGGAGACATTTTAAAACAAATTAGCACCCTCCCCAAAAGCCTATTGGCCTAAATGTGTTTATTACTTTGTTTGCTGTTTGAAAAACTCTTCCTAAAGGCGTCAAGCAAGACTGGGGAGTTCCTACAGAACTAAGCACACCCTTCGTCTGTTGAGGAATATACACATCTGACATAGACTGGAATCTCTCTCTTTTTTTTTCCTCTTGACACGGCGGCTGGTGACACATAAATGTACTTTTTCCTTTGACAGAGTAATAAAAATCTCATTATCTCTGAATAGGCAGCAATTTCGTTATCTAATCTTTTTACCAAAAGGTTAGTTAATTAATCAGAAACAAATCCTGATGATTATTTCAATAGAATTAGAAAGACAAATCACCAGAGTACAGCTAAATAGGGCAGGCCTGCGGTTTCACCTGCTCATTGCCATGCAGGCCCCGTGACTGTCAGGGCTCCTCCAGGCAGACAGCCTTCGGAACAGCAGCCAGCAGATGGCTTCGCCGAGCGGCCAGCCTGCCTCCGCTCCAGTGCCTGTGATCCCATTACCTCACTGAATCCGTTACCAGGGTAACTGTTAAATTGCTGTGAAAGGCATGGTAATAAAGTAACCTGTCACATTGGCAATAAAAGGAGCAGAATTTTCCTGTTCACTGAACTTTGCAGCTCATCAATACTCACTTGATGGAGAAATTCACCACTACTCCCGGGTCAGCCACAGGAATCTTTCCATAAGGCTTCTGAAATGCAAACGAAAGTTTATGTAAACACCAGAAAAGATAGAATTAAAAGCTGGATTCTTAGCTGCACAGAGCGAATGCTTCTTAAAGTGGAAGGGCTCTGAGCGCTAGAAGAACATCAGATTGCTCCCTTTTTTGTTGTTGTTTTTTAATTTAAAGCATGCTAGATAAAAATAACCTTTGCTGGGGAAAGGCAGCTGTGATTAATTCAAGACTGGGAAAACAAAGCACAAGGAAAAAAAATCCTTTGTTCCTAAAATCTGTCTTTCTTTTTCAGATCCTATCTTACTGGCTGTTTTCATTAAAGGGTCAGGGTGCTTTAAAAAATAATTGGGATTTGATCATTTTCTTTTTTTTTAAAGAATGGATAGCCTTGGTTTTCATAAGCTTAAGGAGTTGGAAACAGTAAGTCCCCCTCCTCCAGCCCGCCCCAACAGTTAGGGCCCATCAGTTGTAACTGTGAAGAGATGAATGTGTTCTGAATGTATGGTGTGGTTCTGTCTTCCCCTCCTTCTGTAAATGCCCTTCAAAGGTTTCTATGTCATGGATTCTAGCGGTGACACTACAGGTATAAGATTTACTACAATTAATTGAGTGTGGTTCTTTGAAATAAGAAAGGAGAATAGCCAAATACTTTCTCAGTATTAAAGAATAAGAAATGAGTAGAAAACCCTATTTACCTCAATTACATTTTGCAGCCAGACCTATGAAAATACATGGAAAGTGGGAGTGGGATATATCTATCCAGCCCTTATTACTAGGCATTTGCAGACTTCAGGCTTTTGGCTCCATTTGGTGCTGTCATTAATTAGACAGTATTAACCTTAGAAAACTTTGGAGCTTGCCCATTGAAATAACTTTTGGCACACTCCTTTTTCTCCCTCCCTCCCTTTAACTTGCAAGTGCCTACAGCTTGTTATTAAAAAACTGACAGTATTTCTATGACCAGCCAGCAGCAGACATAAACCGTGCTTCTAGTTGTAGCTGCAGTCCATGAAAAGAAATGCCTCCAAGCAGGAATCGTCCTCATTACAGGGTGCTCAGCATGGAATGACTGCAGGACCTCACCGGCTGGCCACATCAGATACAGCCTTCGATTGGCACCTTAGACAGGATGGTGCTTTTAAGGAATGAGGTAGCAATGTGCTACGCATTGAAAAGTGGATGAGTTTTGAGTTAGAATCAGGAAAACGAAGGCTATGGCTTCATGGTATCCAAATTTGTTGAAAAATTGAAAATGTTTTCTATCCCATTGAAAGCAATTCTTAAATATAAAGTCACAACACGCATATATACATACACAAACACACAATGTGAATTGAATTGTAAGATGTGTATTCTACTACTGATATTTAAAGTGTTCACTGTAATTATACTTCTCACCCTTCTGCATTTTGATAAGTTTCTTGAGGAGAGAAAGAAGTAGAATTACAGAGGTAATTACTTGTGAACACCCCTCCCCTCCCTGCAGTCCTATGCTGCCATCACGATGGGTTTTCCATGGGTGTCAGGGAAGGAGGCTGTCTTTTTCTACACCAGGGATTGTCCAGCTAAATTTGGAAGAATAAGAACTAATGTATATAATAACCGAAAATGAGCTAGATCTTTAGATCAGGTGCTGTAAATACCAATGATGCCACAAGAGTTACATAAATGTATGAGGTGGGTTGGATGTGAGAAAATGGAAGATGGTGGCTTTGTCATCAACTGGATAATCTATTTCTTCTTTAAAGGGGTCAGTATTATTTAACTGCCATCTACTCTTTCCATGTAGCAAAGGAGAGTCTCCTGTTATCACATCTTTTGACTTTTCAAGAAAGCCCCAGACAAAAACTTGAATCCAATTATATTAGTTTGCTGGAGCAGCCATAACCAAGTGTTACAACTGAGTAGCTTACGCCAGCGGTCCCCAATCTTTTTGGTGCCAAGAACTGGTTTTGTGGAATACAGTATTTTCATGGCCAAGGTGGGGACCAGCAGGTGGTTTTGGAATGAAACTGTTCTATCTCAGATCATCAGGTGTTAGTTAGATTCCCACAAGGAGCACGCAACTTAGATCCCTCTCATGCACAGCTCACAGTGAGAATTTAATGCCCCCACTGACCTTACAGGAGATGGAGCTCAGGTGGTAATGCTTGCTTCCCCGCCACTCACCTCTTGCTGTGCAGCCAGTTCCTAACAGGCCATCAGGTCCACGACCCAGGGTTGGGGACCCCGGCTTAAACAACAGAAATTTATTTTCTCACAATATTGGACTCTGGAAGTCCGAGATCAAGGTTTCAGCTGGGTTGGTTTCTTCCGAGGCCTCTCTCCCTGGCGTGCAGATGTCTTCTCTCTGTGTTTTCACATGGGTTTCCTTCTGTGTCTTTTTTCTGATCTCCTCTTGTAAAAACACCAGGCATGTTGGATTAGAGCCCACCCTAATGACCTCATTTTAATTCAATTAGTTCTTTAAAGACCCTATTTCCAAATACAATAATGTTCTGAGGTACTAAAGGTTAGAACTTCAGAGACATTTTGGGAGGACACGCAATTCATCCCATAACATCAGTGTAGGCCAGGCAAAACTTTGTTCCAAGGTAAATCTTGGCAATGATAATAGTGGTACAATGTTTACAATGTGAAAGGTATGGTTGTGGGCCTTTTAAATGTACTCACTTACTGAATTCTCACAGCATCCTTATGAGGTAGGAAATATTATTATTCCTATTTTATGGTGATACATGAAGGCACAGGGAAATTAAATAGCTTCCTCATGCAGCATCTGGTGATGGTGGGACTCAAGTCCAAGCAGTATCTAGTTTGTAGTTTCTGTTTTAGCTGGGTCAGAGCTTTCATGGTGAGAAATGACCTACTACGACCTTGAGCCTGTAGAGTAGAGGCACTTAAGAGCTAAAAGTTAGAGTTTGTAATTGCTAGAAATGCAAATCATCCTTATCAAATCAGGTTTACAAAAAGGCTCTGTGGATGCACACCTATTCTAACACAATGGGTTTGGCCATTCTGCTAAATCAACTGGATTTCTACTGAATCAACTGGATTTGAAATAACAAAGTACTCCTTATCATCTAGAGAAGGTTCAGAGACTGAAAGAAAGCAAAATTCCTTAAATTAATACTTTGGAGCCAAAGAGATCAGCAAGAGTCTCTGAGTATCTGAGATAATTGCTAGGACAAAGTTTGGAAATTTCTGGAAATGCTGTAATTTGTGTTTGTTTTGGTAAGTGTTGTTGCTACTTATCTCTTCAGCCACCATTGGTATAAACATTAAAAGTGAAAAAAGAAAAGATTTCATCTATTTTTCAGATCTATAAAGGAAGAGTAATCTGGAGAGGTCAGTTCCTGATTAGGGATAGTTTGGGAGACAAGGACCCTAAAACTTGGTGGTAACTACAAAGAGTAAAAATCTACCCAGGAGCTAAACATAAAAGATGGGGAGGTTTGCATTTTAAAACTGGTAGCTGAGGTTTAATCAGGTGAGGACACCTTTGTGCATCTTTTAGACATCTTCCTATTATTTTTCTTCTTTTTGTCACTTTTCTCTCTCCTTTTTTTCCTCTCTCTCTTTCATAGTTATGTGGAAGGGTAAAGCAATAAGAAAAAAATGGGTTTATTCACATTTTCTCTTCCTGTTCCAATGAAATGAAGTAATTTCTCCACAGGGCCCATTATGCCTAGTTAATTGATTTTCTTAATCAGACATTTTGGAAAAACAATTGAGCTTTGTGAACTTCTGGATGTTTTTCTCACTGGAGATTTGAGAGGCACACACCCACTGTTCTTTGTATTTCTAGACTATGTAATTGGAGCACATATCAAGTCAGTTTTTTCATACCTTTTATTTGCATGTAATTTTCCTCCTTGAGTGATTTTTTTTTTCTCACTTTTTGTGTGCTGGCACTATGCATTACAGGGAATGACAATTCTGTTTGGAGCCTGTCAAACCTAGCAATTTGAGGCTGTAATGCCTAAAACTGTTATCACAGGTCCAAATGGATCTATATTATATAATTGTGATGTGTACCAACTTAGAGCAAGCTCTCTTTTTCTTAATGTAAAAAAAGACATTTGATTTGCTAACCAATTATGTGATCATCATAATCAGCATTTGTTTTAACTTGGCTGAAATCATGTCCAAAACCAAAGAGAAGCAAGTATGAAGAGAGTGAGGATAAAGAAGAAAATAAAAAAAACAATTAAAAAAAATTTATTTATTGTACTTTAGATTCTGGGGTACATGTGCAGATCATGCAGGATTGTTGCACAGGTACATTCATGGCAAGGTGGTTTGTTGCCTCCATCCCCCCATCACCAATACCTGACATTTCTCCCTATGTTATCCCTCCCCCCCCCCCCC